>PVJC01000219.1:0-127087 GCA_004026665.1 Murina feae
AGCCGCTCTGATTGGATAGTGGGCGTGGCCGTGAGCAGAGGCTCAGCCAGCCTAGGCAGGCAGTTGCAACAGAAACCTTTGGTTTGCTCTAGCTCCATGGCTGTTGGCCTCCATCTTGGCTGGGTTAATTTGCATACAGCCACTCTGATTGGCTGGTGGTAATGGTCAATTTGCATGTTTCTCTTTTATTATATTAGATGTTTTCTTTAGTTGATTTTTGTAGTTCTTTTTCTTAGAAAACCATTTTGCTTAGAGTTTCAAATTTACTGATTTATAGTGTTCAGTTTTCAAACTTTAATATTATTTCTTTCTCTCATTTTCATCATCATATTTGCCAAGACTTGTCTCTTTCTAGACTTACCCAAGAAACAGTTTTTGGTTTTATTAAATCTGTGCCTCTTTAATTTTTTCATTTCTATTTTTATTATAAATTATATTGTTACTAGAGACCTGGTGCATGAATTTGTGCACAGGTGGGTTCCAGCTAGCCCACCTCTATCGGCGCCAATTGGACCAGGCCAGCAGGGGAGGGGATGCAGGGCTGGCCAGCCCCGTCCGCTGGTTGAACTCCCTGTTGAGGGGACAATTTACATATTAGCCTTTTATTATATAGGGTAATTTGGTTTGCATTTTATTTTTGAAGTGTTTTATGTATTTTAAATGTTTCTAATGAAAATATTTAAGGCTTGTGTTCTAATGAATACATTTAAGGCTCAGATTTTTTCTTTAAGGACAACTATGACCAAATCCCATAGGAGATATGCTCACAATTTAAATTTTCATTTCCACTGTACTCTGAGGGTTACTTGGTAGACATTTTTTTTTAATTTTCAAGTAAAATATCATTTTTATTGTTAATTTTTAGTTTATTTTAGCTTTGTAAGCCAAGAGTATAATCTGTATTATTATTTTTAATTTGCTGATTCTTTACTTAAGGTGTGGTCAGGATTTGTTTTCAAAGACTGTATATTTTCTTTTCTGTTTTTAAAAATATATTTTATTGATTTTTTTTACAGAGAGGAAGGGAGAGGGATAGAGAGTTATAAACATCGATGAGAGAGAAACATTGATCAGCTGCCTCCTGCACACTCCCCACTGGGGATGTGCCCGCAATCAAGGTACATACATGCTCTTGACCAGAATCGAACCTGGGACCCTTGAGTCAGCAGGCTGACGCTCTATCCTTTGAGCCAGACCGGTCAGGGCAAGACTTTACATTTTCCATACATAATATTCTAAGTTCCATGTCACTATGAAATAGAAGTATAGTTTACTAATTTATTTCTGAATCTTTCATATCATTGCATAACTACATTTGTTTTCCTTTTTTTAAAATAAGAGAAGAGTTTCTACTCTTTTTTATAGTAACTTGGTCTTTTTGCCTTTGATCTTTTCCCTAGTATTGAAGGTTATGCTATAGATATTGTATGTTCCCATTATCTTCCATCCCATCCTTGTCTTTAGCTGAATTTATGGAGTTTACTTGATTTTGCTTCATTTCTAGTTTGAAAAATATGTGTTTTATTCCAGTTCTTCTGCAGGCATTAAATGGAATTAAATCGTATTTGTAACTAGTTGTTCCCTTTCTCTGAAAATAGAATTTTGGCATTATTTCATCCAGTCTTGGCTTTTCTATTTTTTAGGTAATCTGACATTTTAGTAATATCTAATCTAATAAAAGAGTAATATGCAAATTGACCCTCACTCTGTTACACCTAAGCCACACCTACCAGCCAAGCCATGCCCATCAGCCAATCTGAGCAGCTGTATGCAAATTAACCCAGCCAAGATGGCGGCCGGCAGCCACGGAGCTAGAGTAAACAGGAGGCTTCCATTGCACCAGCGATGGAGGAAACTTCCTGCCTAGGCTAGCTGGGCCTCTGCTCAAGGCAACAAAGTTTCAATTATAGAAGCCACACAGCTGAAGCAAACAGGAGGCTTCTGTTGCCTGCCTAGGCCTCTATTCAAGGCAACAAAGTTTGAATTATCGGAGATAAATAAACCCCAGAACCCTGATTTCAGTCAGCCTCGCTGGGACGTTGAGTCAATGGGAGCTGTGGGCAGCCTGAAAAGGACCCTCAGCTCCTCACCCAGGCTGGCCACACCCTCATGGGGTGAGGGTCCTCACAGAGGCGGGAGTTGGCCAGCCTGCAAACAGCCATCAGCCCTTCATCCAGGCTGACCAGGCACGCCAGTAGGTGGACATACCCCGAGGGGTCCCACACTGTGGGATGGCAACAGGCCGGGCTGAGGGGTCCCCCAAGTGCACAAATTTTTGTGCACCAGGTCCCTAGTGTTTATTGTAATATGTTTTTAATTTTCTAATTTTTAGGTATCATCTTTTGTTTTGTTTTTAATATATTTTTATTGATTTCAGAGAGGTAAGTAGAGGGAGAGAGAGAGAAAGAAACATCAATGATCAGAATTATTGATCTGCTGCCTTCTACAAGCCACCTACTGGGGATGAAGCCCACAGCCCCGGCATGTGCCCTTGACCGGAATTGAATTCGGGACTCTTAAATCTGATGCTCTATCCACTGAATCAAAATGGCTATGGCAAGGTGTCATTTTTTATTAACTACCTGAGATGCTAGAGATAAGGAGTAATATTCTAGCTTCTTTTGTATCTGCTAAGTCTTGTTATTCCAACACTACCCGTTTTTTAGAGTAAATTTTGTTTTTGAAAACATAAATTGTCTAAATTTAGAATTGACATCTTTTACAAGACAGAGTTTGTTTTTATTTTATCTCATTTCAGTGTATACATAGATCAGCGTTCAGTAACTACTAAAGATTTTATTTTAATTGTATGGAAAATATATTTTTGAATAATTTACTTTTTATTAAGAATTGTAGTATTTTTGCTAAAGTTTACTGTACTTAAGAACAGACTAAAGATTTTATTAGATTTCAGAACTATATGCAAAAGAAAATAAATAATTATGGCTATAATTATGAATGTTTTATGTTACATATAATTCTGTGTCTGTATTCAAAGAACAAGGAAGAACAAATACACTATTTTTCTGGGATTGTTTGAGAGACATAATGTAAACTATTAAGAATTTATTGCCCTGGGTGGTTTGGCTCAGATGGTAGAGTTTTGACCTGTGGATTGAAGGGTCCCAGGTCTGATTCTGGTCAAGGCACATAGTCAAGTTTCAGACTTGATTCCCCAGTAGGAGGTGTGCAAGAGGTAGCCAATTGATGATTCATATTCTCCCCCTCCCTCTCCCCCCAAAATCAATAAAAGTATATTTTTAAAAATAATGTTTTTTAAAAAGAATTTATTCAGTCAGTGTTAATAAATTAACAGATTCACTTTCCTCAACTTTTTAATACCCACCTTCATATATGCAGCTCTTCAATATATTTTATACGCAACAGATACTTTCATAATGATAAGTAATACCAAGATTCAAGAACTATTGTTGCTTTGAATTAATGGTTATGTAGGCTGTTCTCTGAATATCACTGGATAATTGACAACACTTGAGTTTATTATGATGATGGCCTTTTAAGTCAAGTTATTCTAATGAACTTTTATGTTTTGTAGGGTAAAGTGGTATCAAGTATGAGCTACATGTTTAAAATCACTTTATGTCATAGAAATGACAAAATTGGTTATAAAATAAAAACACACTAAGTGGAAAAATCATGAAAAAACAAAAATTTTTTTGGAGAGATTTTTCTTCATTGACTGGATTTAAAAATCTTCAAATTTTAAGCATGGTGAATTTTGGATGGAGATACCTTGTTTTCCTAGAGCAAGCGTGGGAAATCTTTATTATTTTAAAAACATTTGTTATATAGTCAAGATTTAGATAACGTCTCTTAAAATATAGATTAGCTTCTTGAAATTCACAGGTAAATGAACAGGGTAGTTTCCAGGACAACAGAAGCAATAATAAATTGGTGGGTAGGGGTGGATTGGGAGGATAGGGGAGTGTTCAAGGTCAGGAAGTCCAAATTCTGGAGTTACTGGATTCTCATTTTCTAAAGTTATGTTTATGCTCAGAGACTGACCCTTTTTCCCAACTCCACCTTGCATAATATGTCATTTGACATATTGAAGTAATAAGTTCCAAACAGATTTTTTTTGTCATCAATCTATCCAAAACCATCTTTCATATTACCTTTCTCAAATACTGCTTATTTATCTTACTACAGCATTTCTCAGAGATATTGCAAGTTTGGTTCTAGACCACCATAATCATAATAAAGTGAATATCTCGATAATTGTGAATTTTTTGGTTTCTCAGTACATATAAAGTTATATTTACATTAGTCTATTAAGTGTTCAATAGCATTTTGTCTAAAAAAAACACTTAAAATACTTTATTGCTGTCTGGCTAGTGTGGCTCCGTGGTTGAGTGTCGATCTGTGAACCCAGGATATTACTGTTTGATTCTCATTCAGGGCACATGCCCAAGTTGTGACTTCATCCCCACTTGGGACATGCAGGATGAAGTGATTCTCTGTCATCATTGATGTTTCTTTCTCCTTCTCCCACTCCCTTTCTCTCTGAAACCAATAAAAATTTTTTAAAAATACTGTATTGCTAAAATATGTTAACCATTATCTAAGCCGTCAGCGAGTCATAATCTTTTTGTTGGTGAAAGGTCTTGCTGCTGACTAGTCATGGTGGTTGCTGAAGATTGGGGTGGCTGTGGCAATTTCTTACAATAAGACAGCAATTTAGTTTGACTTACCGATTGACTCTTACTTTTTCACAAAGGATTTCTCTATAGCATGCAATGCTGTTTGATAGCATTTTACCCTCGGACCCTCAGAATCCTCTCAAACCCTGCTGCTGCTCTCAACAAAGTTTATGTAATATTCTAAATCGTTTTGTTATGTTTTCACCAGCAGGTTTCATTTCAAGAATCCAGTTTCATGGCTCATCCATAAAAAGCATCTGTTCAAGTTTTATCATGAGGTTGCAATAATTCAGTCACATTTCATCTTCACTTATAATTCTAGTTCTGTTGCTGATTCCATCATGTCTACATCCCAGAGGCTTAGAATCAGCTTCTTCCAACTCTTGTTAATGTTGATATTTTGACCTTTTCTGTGAATCACGAGTGTCATTAATGACATTTAGAGTGGTGAATCATTTACAGAGGTTTTCTATTTACTTTGCCCAGAATCATCAGAGGAATCAGTATGGAAAGCAGCTGTAACCGTACAGAATGTGTATCTTAAACACGATTTGAAAGTCAGAATTACTCCTTGAGTTATGGATTTCCGAATGGATGTTAGCAGGCTTGAAAATAATATCAGTCTAAAAAAAGAAAAAAGAAAACAACATCAGTCTTACTGTACTTCTCTGTCAGAACTCTTGAATGACCAGGTGCATTGTCAGTAAGCAGCAATATTTTGAAAGGAGTCTTTTTTTCTGAGCAGAGGTGTCTCACCAGTTGACTTAGAAGTTTGAGTCAACAATGTTGTAAACATGTGCTGTTATCCACGCTTTGTTTGTTCCATTGATAGAACACAGGCAGAGTAGATTTCACCTAATTCTTAAGAATCTTAGGATTTTTAGAATAGTAAATGAGCATTGGCTTCTACTTAAAGAAACCAGCTGCATTAACTCCTTACAAGGGAGTCAACTTGTCATTTGAGGCTTTGAAGTCAAGCATTGACATTTCTTTTCTAGTTATGAAAGTTTTAGATGTCATCTTCTTCCAATATAAGGCTGTTTTATCTTCATTGAAAATCAGTTGTTTAGTGTAACAACCTTTATTAGCTAAATATTCGAAATCTTGCTCCAACTTCTATTTCTTTTTTGTTGTTGTTTTGTGGGGTTTTTTGCTGTACCTTTTATATCAGCACTTGATGTTTGTTCACCTTGTATTTTTATGTTATGGAGACAACTTCTTTCCTTCAATCTAATGGACCATCCTGTGCTAACTTCAAACTTTTCTACTGTAGCTTCCTCATGTCTCTCAGTCTTCATAGAATTGAATCGCGTTAGGCATTGCTGTGGATTAGGCTTGGCTTAAGGGAATGTTATGGCTGGTTTGATCTATCTAGATCGCTATAACTTTCTCCATGTTGGCAATAAGGCTATTTCACTTTCTTATTTGTGTGTTCACTGCAGTGAAGTTTTGATTTCCTTCAAGAACTTTTCCTTTGCATTCATAATTTGATAACTCTTTGGCACAAAGAGGCCTAGCTTTTGGCCTATCTTGGCTTTTTTGACATGCCTTCCTCACTAAGCTTAATCATTTCTAGCTTTTGATTTACAGTGAGAGCTGTTGTGACTCTTTCTTTTCAGTTGAACACTTAGAGGCCATTGTAGGGTTATTAATTGGCCAAATCCCAAAGAGAGGTAGAGAGTGGATAGTTGTCAGTGGAGAAGTTCTAACACACATGACATTTAAAAAAAAGATTTTTACTGATTTTTAGGGAAAGTGAGAGGGGCAGAGAAAGAAAGAGGAACATCAGTATGAAAGCAAAACATTGATTGGCTACCTCCTATACATGCTGGGGATTGAGCCTGCAACCTGAGCATCTACCCTGACCTAGAATCAAACTGGCAACCTTTCAGTGCATGGGATGATGCCCAAGTAACTGGCCACACCAGCCAGGGCACATGTGACATTTATTGAATAAGTTCTCCCATTTATATGCAGTTTGTAGTATACCACAACAATTACAATTATAATATCAAAAGTCACTGATCACAGATCATCATAATAAATATAATAATATTGGAAAGGTTTGAAGTATTGCAAGAATTACCAAACTTTGATATAGAGACACATGGAGTGGTGAAATGCTGTTGGAAAAATGGTGCTGGTGGAGTTGCTTGACACAGGGTTGCCACAAATATTTACTTTTACAAATGCAGTGCCTGCAAAGTGCATTTAAGCAAAGGTCAGTAAAACAAGTGTGCCTATACTTACTCCTTCAGCAACCTACCATCCAATATCCTTCCTATATAATAAAACCCTAATATGCAAATCGACCGAACATTGGAATGACTGGTGGAATGACTGGTCACTATGACGCGCACTGACCACCAGGGGGCAGATGCTCAATACAGGATCTGCCCCCTGGTGGTCAGTGTGCTACCACAAGGGGAGCTCCAATTAGCCAGAAGCCAGGCTTAACGGCTGGCAAGTGCAGTGACAGTGGCAGGAGCCTCTCCCACCTCCTGTGCAGGTGGGTGGTAAGGAGCAAGGGGTCCTGGACTATAAGAAGGATGTCTGACTGCCTGCAGGCAGACATCCCCAAAGGATCCTGGACTGTGAAGAGGGTGCAGGCTAGGCTGAGGGACTCCCCTTCCCCCAGTGTACCAATGGCATGCATCAAGCCTCTAGTATACATTCTAAGCTTCTCTTTAGCATTATTCTTTTACCACTCTCATTCAGGATTTTTTTCCCCTCTGTGTAATCACTGTATTAGTATCTATTTAGTACTATTTTAAAATCTTGTTTGATATAGTTAGCTGTTTGCACTGAGAGTTGACTTTCTAGCTTATATTTGTAGAAAGCATCTAAACTAATAAAAGCGTAATATTGAAATTAACCGTCTCTTCGGGATGAGTAAGCCATGCCCACCAGCCAGTCAGAGCGACAATATGCAAATTAGCCTAGCCAAGATGGCGGAGGCTGCAGCCCGGGAGAAGCCTCACACAGGGTCCAGCCGTAGCACAGGATGGGAAGAGCAAGCAGGCCAGTGGCTGAAGCCATGGGTGGGAGGAGCAGGGCGGGAAGAGGCTGCTGGAATCGATCACAAAACTGCCCTCAGCCCCTCACGCAGGCTTGCCACACCCCCATGGGGTGAGGGTCCCCACTGGGGAGCTTGGCCAGCTTATAAACAGATATTGGCCCTTTACCCAGGATGGCCAGGCACACCAGCAGGTGGACATCCCCAGAGGGGTCCCAGACTGCAAGAGTGCACAGGCCGGGCTGAGGGACCCCCCCCCCACGCCCCAAGAGCACAAATTTTTGTGCACCGGGCCCCTAGTTGATTATATTAAAACTATTGCATTTCCATTCTCTTTTGGCTATCTTACTGTTCTCACATAGTATGTAATTGGTGGTGAATTTTGGTAAATTTAATGATATTTGTATGTATGATGTCCAGTCTGAATATACTGTATCTTTATTCTTTGAAATAAATGCCATGACTTGAGATACTTGCTTAGATTTCACAGGAACCAGCTGAAGTAGTTTTGGTCTTTAGATTCAAACAGTATCCTGGAAATGGTACTACAGAATGTTGTGCTCTTTTGTAGTGGCGTTGATAATTTGTCTTTTGAAAAGGAGTTAGTTTGAAATGTAATGCTAATTAATGTTAGTACACATGGATATTGAGCCCTAGCCTGTTTGCTCAGTGGTTAAAGGGTTATGGGTTCATTTCCAGTCAAGGGTGGTATATACCTTGGTTCCTGGCTGGATCCCAGGCCCTAGGTCAGTGCACGCGGGGGAGGCAACCATTTGATGTGTCTCTCTCACATCTGTTTCTCCCCCTCCCATTCTCTCTAAAAACCAATGGGGAAAAAAATATCCTCAGGTGAGGATTAACAACAACAGAATCTTGAAGCAATAAATATTTATTTCCACTTTTGAATACATCCTTTTAGTATTGTGTGTGACAAAATGGGAAATACATATAAAGCACTTGTGTGTATTTTAGGTGTCAGGTAATGACACCTTTTAGCTCCTTCTCCCCCCGTGCCCCCTTGAAATGCCATTTTTGATAGAAAAATATAACTGACAGACACATTACACTGATCAAATTGGGATATTTGGCAAAAGTTCTTGGAAATAATAGAAGTGAGCCTGTTACTTTAAGGAAAATGTTTGGTGGTTATTTTTTGTCAATGATAAAAGTAAGTTTTCAAGTACAAATTAGAATTTTGGAAATTTATTTGCCTGGGCTTAAAAGTTTTCCAGAACTTAAAAACTTTTCTGATGAAATCAGTGGTGATGTTAATGAATGTGGGTTTTTTTCTTAATATTGTGGTTTAATTTTTAATATGGTAACTGTTAATAAATTTAATCTTTATATGAAGTAGTACTTTATAAGTGTAGTACTTTATATATGTGTAGTAAAGGAGTCCTGATGGCAAAAAGTCTAGGAACAGCTGATACAGATCCTCTGCCTAAGTCAGAGGTTTCACACTCAAACCTTATAGCCGCCTCCTACCTGACCCTCATCCCACCAACTTGAAATAGAAAAGAATACTATGATTTCTGTAAAAACAAAAATTAGATTGCATGGTAATAATATATTTTAAAATTCTTTTACCAATGTAATTTTCTCCTTTAGTTAATACAGTGGGCTTATATAGCCCCATTGAATTTCCTTAGTTAGGATTGCATTGAATTTATTATCATTGATATTTACATGAAAATATTTTGTCTCTCCTCTTCCTTTTTCTTCTGTTTATTTCTCTTCTCACTTTCCTCTTCTCCTTTCATTCCTCCCTTTTTTTTCTGTCTGTATTTGTTTTCTAGGTGGAGTCTTTCATTTTGGATCAGGATGACTTGGAAAATCCAATGCTGGAAACAGCTTCCAAATTGCTCTTGTCAGGTACTGCTGATGGTGCAGACCTCAGGACAGTAGATCCAGAAACACAAGCTAGACTGGAAGCTTTACTAGAAGCTGCAGGTAAGTCTGTAAAGTCCACATATCTAATAAGTCTGCCTTATTAAAGTTACAATAAATCTAAAAAATTTCTGTCATTATCAATGTATAACCTTGGACATTTAATATAATACTGTTCATAAAGGTTAATGTATTATTTTTTAGAGAATTACATGGAAATTTTCATTAAAGAATATTTTTATTACCAGAGTAAAATATAAGGTTGTTGTCAACCTTTTTATAAAGAGGGACTTCTTATACAGTCGATTTTCATTAGTCCTGAATTCCATATTTGTGAATTTGCCTACTTGATAAAATGTATTTGTACCCCGAAATTAGTACTCACAGCACTTTCTCAGTCTTTCATAGAAATGCACAGAATGGTGAAAAATTTGAGTCGTCCTACACACATGTTCCCCGCTGAGGTGGAATAAGGTGATGTTCTGCCTTCTTGTTTCAGCTTTCATACTGTAAACAAGTGTCCTTTTCACAATCTACTTAGTGCCACGTTTTTCAAATTTGTGTACCTTTTGTTGGTAATTTCACTGTTTAAAATGGCCCCAAAGTATAATGCTGAAATGCTGCCTAGTGTTTCTAAATGTGAGCAGGCTGTGATGTGCCTTAAGAAAAATACATGTTAGATAAGCTTCTTTCATGCATGAGTTACAGTACTATTAATCATGAGTTTAATGTTAATGAATCAACTATATATTAAAAAAGGTTGTCTTTAAGCAAAAACACACATAAAACAAACATATATTGACTAGTTATTGCAAATGTTATGATCAGAGGCTTGAAGGAAGTTAGTCTAGTTTTCCTGCAGAAGCAGTAGTTCAGTATCCATGAATTCAGGGTTCCCAGAAACTCTACAGAACATAAATACGGTGAATAACGAGAATCGACTGTATATAATTCCCCCCCACTTTTTTTGTCAGAGACTGTCTCTTAAAACCCTGTAAAGTGAATTATTATTTTTGTAAAGTGGATCATCATTATATTGTTCCTATAGGAGATTACATGACATAATAAAAGATATATATATATATATATATATATATATATATATATATATCTGTATATATACATAAAATCTTAACTATAAGGGACTAGTAACTCTTGATTATTTAAATAATTGTACTGTGTTCATGGTTTGAGCACCTCTCTGTGCTATATATTGTACATGCAGTGCATGTAAATGGCTACTTAATTATATAATAAAACTAACGTATTGTTTGATAATCCTTGAATAAATATCTTTTACTGCATCATCTAAATATTTGAAGGACTCATAGTTAAGTTTGATTTCTATCCTGGGTAAAATTCTAGAATGCATTATTAAAAGATTCTTAGCCAGATACAGATGAAAAATTAGTAGGGAAACATGAAAGGTCCGGTCCCTGAGTATAGACAACTCTTTGTTACAGTATAGTAGAGATATAATTTAGCATTTGCTAGAAATTGATGTTGCTGTAGAAGTTTGTGTGAGGGAAATGGGGATTGTAAAATAATTTGAAAAGATGTAGTAAGAGGAGCAGGGATTATTTCTCCTAAAAATGAGAAGACTCAGGTTGAATACAAGAGAGATGTTTGTTTTGGGCGGCTCCAAGAGACAAAGTCGGGTACAAAGATGTTGCTACATGAAAGTTAATTGCAGCCAAAAGGAGTTACTTTTAGAGGTAGAGTTCCATTTTATTTTCCTTACTAGAGGCCTGGTGCACAAAATTTGTGCAGTTTGGGGGGGCAGGTCCCTCAGCCCACCCTGTGCCCTCTCGCAGTCTGGGAACCCTTGGGGGATGTCCACCTCCTGGCTTAGGCCCAATCCCCTGGCAGTCAGACATCCCTCTGGCAGCCCGGGAGCCATCAGGGGATGTCCACTTGCCAATGGGGAGGAGGCCTAAGCTGCAGTCAGAGATCCTTAGTGCTGCTAAAGAGGAGGGAGAGGCTCCCACCACCACTGCTGTGCTGGCAACCATCAGCCTGGTTTGTGGCTGAGCAGAGCTCCCCCTGTGGGAGTACACTGACCACCAAGGGTCAGTTCCTGCATTGAGCATCTGCTCCCTGGTAGTCAGTATGTGTCATAGTGACCAGTCATTCCCAGTTGTTCTGCTGTTAGGGTCAATTTTCATATTACCTTTTTATTATATAGGATAGAAGGTAACAAGCTAGCCTGCCCTCTCCCTCTCTTCCTTTCTCTCACTTCTCCTCTCCCTCCTCATTTATCTCCTCCCCTTTTTAAATGAAAAATGTTATATGCAAACCCAGAAAGAAAGGTTAGTGAATCCTTGGCATATCAATCACCCAGCTTCCACAGCCATCAATGTATGGACACATTTTAAAAAATATTTTTATTGATTTCAGAGAAGGGAGAGAGAGAAACATCAATGATGAGGGGGAATCATTGATTGGCTGCCTCATGCACATCCCCTACTAGTTATTGAGTCCACAACCTGGACATGTTCCCTGACCAGGAATCAAACCATGACCTCCTGGTTCATAGGTTGACACTGAACCACCTGCTGGGCTGTATGGACACTTTTGTTTCATCTTTACACATAACCACCTCGTTGACTCCCCACCTCACATGTTAATTTAAAGCAAATCTAAACATCATATTATTTCATATATAAATAATTCAATATATACCTTTAAATTAAGAACTTTAGAAAAGAGAAATAAGCCTGGCTGGCATGGCTCAGTGGTTGAGCATTGACCTATCAACCAGGAGGTCACAGTTTAATTCCCTGACAGGGTATATGCTTGTGGGCTCAATCCCCAGTGTGGGGCGTGCAGGAGGCAACTGATCAATGATTCTCTCTCATCATTGGTGTTTCTGTCTCTCCTTCTCCCTTCCTCTCTGAAATCAATAAAAATGTCTTAAAAAGAGAGAGAAATAAAACCATAATACTATTGTATATCTAAGGAAAAAATAATAGTAATTCCTTAATATTGCCAGGTATCCTGTCAGTGTTCAGAAATTATTTTTTTATGTTAATTTTTTTTGTGTGTCTTAGTTATAACAGTTCCTTTTTCTTCTTTTTTTTTGTTAATCCTCACTTGAGGATATTTTTTCTATTGATTTTTTTTTTAGGGAGAGTGGAAGGGAGGAGAGAAGGGGAAGAGAGAGAGAAACATTGATAATCGATATGAGAGATACATAGTAATTGGTTGCCTCCTGCACACTGCCCAGCCAGAGCTGGTAATTGAACCTGCAACCCATTTACATCCCCTTGACCAGGAATTAAACCTACTGTTCATGGGTCAACACTCTAACCATTGAGCACACCATCCAGGGATTTTTATGCTACGTTTTATTTTATTTTTTTATTGATTTCAGAGAGGAAAGGAGAGGGAGAGAGCTAGAAACATCATTGATCAGCTGCTTCCTGCACGTCCCGCACTAGGGATCGAGCTGCAACCTGGGCATATGCTCTTGCCAGGAATTGAACCGTGACCTCCTGGTTTATAGGTCCACACTCAACCACTGAACCCTGCCAGCTAGGCTCCTACTTATTTTTGAAGAAATTACTCATTTGTTTCACTCTGTGGATATTCCCAGTTGTACCACTGTGTGTTGTCATTTCCTGAATCAGAATTCAGATCCAGATATTTGGAGAGATTTCTGTTCATTTGGCAAGATTAGTTATTCCTGGTGTTTTATGTTTCGTTGTGTATACATAGGTACTTTGGTTCTTACCCTTTTAATGATGTTGAGATTGATTACAGTTTAGGCATCTTGAGGAAAGTTTTTGAGACCTTGTCCGAAATGCCTTTTACACTTTCTTCATAATTGATAGTTTGACTAGGCGTAGAAGGCTAGTTTAAAAATCACCTTTTTAAAAACTTTTGAAGTTACTGCTCCATTGTCTCCTAATCTTTGCTATTGCAAATCAGAAGTTTGATGCCACACTTATTTAGGATATTTTCCTAAAACTGATGTTTTTCCTTACTCTTCCTTCTCCAAAGCATTATAGGTTTTGGCATTTTAAGGCTTTGATCTTATTTTGAATTTTTTTTGCTATCTTTCACATTTAAGATTTCCAATGATGAATCTTGTGTTTTGTTTGTAGTTAGTAGCAACACCATTAAAAGATAAATTCAAAGGTGTACATTACTATGTTGTCAACTGGTGAGTTTTACTATATATGTTTATTATATATTTTATGTCATATATGTAATAAAACTAATTTCCTATTGCCGCATAACAATTTACAATAAACATAGCAATGCGATGCAGTGCCCACTTAGTATCTTTTAGTTCCTGTAGATGAGACATCAGGGCACACAGTGGGGCTAGATTGTCTTGCTTAGGGTCTCATAGACTGAAATTAAGATGTCACCCGAGTTGACTAGACTGTAGGAAAAAGTCTGCTTCCAAGTTTATTGTTGTTATTAGAATTCATTTCCTTGGAGTTGTAGGACTTCGGTTCTAATTTCCTCATGGACTATTAGCTGAGGCTGTTCTCACTTCCTTATGTTGCCCACATTTTTTTACATGTGGCATCCTCTATCTTTGACTTCTCGTGCTTTGCACCTCTATATACTTCCTTTTCTCCATTCTGATCAGCCAATCTTGTTATGGGTCATGTGATGAGGTCAGGCCCACCAAGATAATCTCCCTGTCTTCAGGTCTTCTGTGCCATATAACATAACCCTAACACTAAAATCCTTCTCTTATGAGAAACCTGCACAAATATATTTGTTATTTCTGGATGAGTCGTCTTTTGGGTCTATATTTTAGTTAAATAGTTGTTTTAAAACCTATAGTAGTGTTTCTTACACTATAATGTGCATCTAAATCAGTTGGGGATCTTTTTAAAAAAATGCAGTTCTTGTACCAGTAATTCTTAGGGCTTGAGATTCTGCATTTCTAGCAAGCTCCCAAGAGATAGCAGTGATTCCAGTCTGTATACCACATGTTGAGTAAAGGGGGGTTCTATAATATCCATTATAATATCAGATGTTTATCCTAAAGTTAGAGTAAAGGTCCTTAATCCTGGCCGTGTATCAGAATTTTCTTTGAGCTTTTAAAATACGTAGATGCCCTCGCCGCACTTCCTAATGAATTTCAGCTTTAGATATAGGAGATCTCAGTATCTATGTTTTTGTAAAGCTTTGTTCCCTGATGGACAATCTGGATTAAGCATTACTAAGTTAGAATAAGAAAGGTTAGAAATAAGCTTTCTTTATAATCATATCTGGAAAAGAACAAGTTATAGTTCTGCTTTTGAAATGTTTTTTGTTATTCTGAATTTTGAAAATATGGTACATTTCCATAGGATTTTGAGTATAATAAGTTGCAATCCTAATTTGAAATAAATAGGTATTCAGATATACGTTATTATAGCCCATAATGTTTTATTAGGCCATTTTTGGTCACAAGTGATAGTAGCCCAACTAAATATCTACAATAATAAAAGCATACTATGCTGATTAAACCAGACAGCCAAATATCTTCTGGATGTCCTTCCAGACAAAGCCAGGGCTGTGAGGGCCAAGGCAAGCCGTAGCGATTGTGAGGGCCAAGCCCCTTGCATGAGTTTTGTGCATCGGGCCTCTGGTTCTTAAATAAAAGTGGGTATTTACCAAAAGTATAGGTTTGGTGCTGGCTTCTGGCACCATTGGTGTCAATGAGTCAAAATAACTTTATCAGAACTCTGTCTCCTTTCTTATTTCTCTATTCTTTTCTTCTCTTTGTTGACTTATTTTTGGGTAGTCTTTTTCATTTGTGGTGCGAAAAATGACCAAATAATTCAAGACTCTCATCTTAGCAATTTAACGTCCTTTGAACATAGGTTGTTTAATTGTCTCAGTATAGCCAAACACCCATTTCTGGCACAGGAGAATCACAATGTTAAGCAGTTACAGATCCCTTGGAAGGAATAAGATTATCAGAGAATTGGAGAAGAGTGATTTTCCAAAAGATTCAGGGCAGACAATATATATTTACAATGTATCATTTGTAGGTTATTTGATAACATATATATAGTTAAATAACTTGAATTTTGCTTTATTTTTCCTTTTGGTGCATTCATTTTGATATGACAATATATAGGAATAGGCAAATTATCTACGGCTGATGGTAAAGCCTTTGCAGATCCTGAAGTGCTTCGGAGGTTGACATCATCTGTTAGTTGTGCGTTGGATGAAGCTGCTGCTGCACTTACCCGTATGAGAGCTGAAAGCACAGCAAATGCAGGGCAGTCGGACAAGTAAGTACATTTTCATTGTAATTGATATAAAAAACATTTTCTTAATAATAAATTAACATTACTTTGTTCTTAGAACTATACCAGACATTTTACATGTGTTATCTTATTTATACTAACAAAAGGTCTTAATCATGGTTTTTGTTTTTATACCCACTTTACTCATGAAAAACTTAAGAGAAGTGAATAACTTAAGCTGCAATAGGTGACAAGTGGCAGAGCTGGGATACCAGTGTCTGCCTACCTGCAAAGCTGGCTTCTTAGCTGATACATTATAAAAGATATTTTGCTGATTAATGTTTTCTTTTAATGTTTTTGTGACAAAGAAGTAAATGCTTTCTAATTAGTCATGCCATTTTCTAGTTCATATATATAGTTTTGTTTTAAAGGGCATAATTTTTATTTGTTTGCTTTATAAATGTACAAAAAATATCATGGAACTAGTCCCATTACTTGAATGTAACATTTATATTCAAGCGCATTGTAGCATGTACATTTATTTTTGGACTAGAGGCCCAGTGCACAAAAATTTGTGCACTCTGGGGTGGGAGGGCTCTGTCCGCTGCGTGCCCTCTCGCAGTCTGGGACCTCTCAAGGGATGTCCACCAGCTGGCTTAGGCCTGCTCCCCAGGCGACCCGGCCTAAGATGGCAGTCAGACATCCCTCTGGCAACCCGGGAGCCCTCGAGGGTTGTCCACTTGCCAGCAGGGAGCAGGCCTAAGCTGCAATCGGACATCCTTAGCACTGCTGAGGAGGCAGAAGAGGCTCCTACAACCACCGCTGTACTAGCAGCTGTCAGCCTGGCTTGTGGCTGAGCAGAGCTCCGCTTGAGGGAGTGCACTGACCACCAGGGGAAGCTCCTGCGTTGAGCGTCTGCCCCCTGGTGGTCAGTGTGTGTCATAGTGACCAGTCATTCCCAGTGGTTCTGCTGTTAGGGTCAATTTGCATATTATCCTTTTATTGTATAGGATGTTTTACAATTCCTTTTATATAGTACTAGAAGCCCAGTGCATGAAATTCAAGCACAGGGGGTGCTGCGAAGGTCCCTCAGCCTTGCCTACACCCTCTCCAATCTGGGACCCCTTGGGAGATGTCTGAGTGCCGATTTACACCCGATCCCACAGTGGCCCATAGGGGTCGGGCCTAAACCAGCAGTTGACAACCCTCTCGCAATCTGGGACCGCTGGCTCCTTACCGCTCACCTGCCTGCCTGCCTAATCACCTTAACTTCTCCCCCTTGTCAGCCTGATCACCCAAACTGCTCTCCCCTGCTGGCCTGATCACCCTAACTGCTCTCCCCTGCTGGCATGATCACCCCTAACTGCCCTTGCCTCAGCCCCACCACCATGGCTTTGTCCAGAAGGACATCCGGAAGGTTGTCTGGAAGATATCCAGTCTAATTAGCATATTACCCTTTTATTAGTATAGACTAGGGGAGAGCACAAATTTTTGTGCACTCGGGGGTCCCTCAGCCCAGCCTGTGCCCTCTCGCAGTCTGGGACCCCTCGGGGGATGTCCACCTGCTGGCATGCCTGGCCAGCCTGGGTGAGGGACTGATGGCTGTTTACAGGCTGCCCAAGCCCCCCAGTGGGTACCCTCACCCCATGGGGGGTGTGGCCAGGCTGAGGGCTGTTTCCAGGCTGCCCACAGCTCCCATTGACCCAACGTCCCAGCGAGGCTGGCTGAGATCAGGTTTCTGGGTTTATTTATCTTCTATAATTGAAACGTTGTTGCCTTGAACAGAGGCCTAGGCAAGCAACAGAAGCCTCCTGTTTGCTTTAACTCTGTGGCTTCTATAATTGAAACATTGTTGTCTTGAGCAGAGGCCCAGCCGGCCTAGGCAGGCAGTTCCCTCCATTGCTTGTGCAATGGAAGCCTCCTGTTTGCTCTAGCTCTGTGGCTGCTGGCCACCATCTTGGCTGGTTAATTTGCATACAGGCACACTGATTGGCTGGTGGGCATGGTTTGGCTGGTGGGTGTGGTGTGGCTTAGGTGTCTCAGAGTGACGATTAATTTGCATATTACTCTTTTATTAGATAGTAAGGGCTCATTCACTAAATACTCTGTGAGTTAGCTTTTAAGTTTTTCTGATGATGCTATGCAATAAAAATCACACTATAGCATATGTGAAAGTAATTATGTATACAGTAGTGTGAAAAGTAGATGTAAACTACAAAGAAATGGCTGGGGGAACATCATTAATACTTGTTCCTTACCTCCTCAGAAGCTTTTTTTCTTTATAAGAAAACTATTTTATTTATTTTAGCAGTTGCCTTTAAAAAAATGGAGAAAATAGGAATATTCTTTTTTTATATATGTTTAGAGAATTAAAAATAGCATTTAAGAATTGACTTTTGTATAATACTTTAGTTTTTTTTAAAATATATTTTTATTGGTTTCAGAGAGGAAAGGAGAGGGAAAGAGAGGTAGAAACATCAGTGATGAAGGAGAATCATTGATTGGTTGCCTCACACATCCCCCCTACCTGGGATCAAGCCTTCAATCAAGGCATGTGCCCTGACTGGGAATCGAACTTCAGACCTCTTGATTCATAGGTCAGCGCTCAACCATTGAGCCATGCCGATTGGGCTATATAATAGTTTTCTTAGGCATCTACTTTTAAGAATGTGAAAGAAGTTATATAGTATTACCAAGTGTATGAATTTGCTGTTTCTCTTTGCTTTGTATTGTCTTTATTTATGTAGATTTTTGTGTTCTTATTAATTTACTTTACCAATCTTTTCATATATTGATTCTTTTTTAGGTATCCTCAGATTCTGTTCTTAGTTAACAGTTCAGTTTTTCTGGTCTACACTATTATTGATCTCGATATATTAAAAAATTTTTTTACTTTATTGATTTTCAGAGGGAGAGGTAGGGAAAGGCAGAGATAGAAACATCAATTAGCTGCCTCCTGCATGTCCCTTACCGGGGATTGAGCCTGCAACCTGGTCACGTGCCCTGACCAGAAATAGAACCAGTGACCTCTTGGTTCATGCTCAACCACTGAGGCACTCCAGCTGGGAAATCTCTAGATATATTTTAATATGGTGCCTGCTGAGACTGGCAAGAGGGAAAATGAGAGAATTATAAAACAGGTTGAAGAGAAAATTAAAAACACCTTAATGTTAATTCAAACTGGAAATAAAATAGAAAAAAAACAATCATAGATTTTTTGGGGGCATTGAAAATACTAGAAGTTATCAACAAAGCAATAGAACATGTTTATGACAGTCATATTTATTCAGGAAGGCTTGAGAAGTATAGTGGAGTACAGTGAGTGCTACATTCCAGATTTTAGGTAAGTGCAGTATCATGTGCCAGATTTAGCATACCCTTTGTCATGAGTTGTTAAATTCAACTGTTGCTAGAGTAGTTCTTATAAGGTTGTTTTAAAGCTAGCATACACATGTGGAAATTGAATGAAAGTCTAAATGGGAATGTAGAGAGAGAGGGTGGTATGTGCCTGATGGGGGGCACTTGAAAGAGAGAAAGGTAGGGTATGTTTTTATACAGGAAGTGTCTTGTGGGAAAGATATGTTCTAAACTTCTTTAAAGATGATAGAGAACACTGACAGTTTAGGAACAGTATCCTATAGAGTGGAAAATAAGAGATCTGCTACTAACTGCTGTTCCAGATTGACTTTCATAAGGAAACAATACAATTAACAAGTTGGTAAAATATAGTATGGCACACAATGAACGGTAAGAATTATGGGTGAGAAAATTGAGTGGGGAAGTGGTAGGGCAGTGATTGGCATTGGAAGTCACATTGCATTTTTAATGGTCAAAGAACCTCACTTAAATGGTGGCCTTTTTAGTAAAAATCTGAAATAGTCAAGGGAATGAGTGAGCAGTGTCTGAGAGAGGCGCTGTCTTGGTAAAAGGAGCTTAATTAGCATTTTTTAATAAATAGGAAAATCAATATGGCTAAAGTGGAAAGAGCAAGAGTGAGTATAGTAAGTATGAAACAAAAAGATAGAAAGGAAGTGTGTGGGATGCTACCACTGGACAGATCTTGTATAGTTTTTGCCCTTTATTGTGAGATTAGAGGCCATTGGAAGATTTTGAGCAGGAGTGACATGATCTTCTTTTCTTTAAACAAAATCTCTAGCTTTCTCATTCAAAAGAACCTGAAGGAGTTCAGGGCACATACCTGGGTTGTAGATGGCATTGGGGCATGTACAGAAGGCAAATACAGATTGATAGATTGATCTTTATTTCTCTTGCATCAATGTTTCTCTCACTAAGTCTGTCTTCAGTGATTATTAAAAAAAATAAACAAATTCCAGTTCTTGAACAAAATGAAGTGTAATTATAAATTGTATTTTATTCATGTGATATTCTATAAGTTTTATGCTTTAAAATTTTGGTTTCTTTACACTTATAGTAAATTGGACTTTTATAATAATAAAAGCATAATATGCTAATTAGACTAGACAGCCAGACAAAGCTGCCTTGGTGGGGGCCAAGGCAGAAGTGGTTAGGGGCGATCAGGCAGGCAGGCCAGCACTTACAGGTGATCAGGCAGGCAGGCAGAGTGGTTAGGAACAATCAGGCAGGTAGGCTAATGGTTAGGAGCCAGTGGTCCCAGATTGCGAGAGGGATTATTTACCTGGCAGCTTAGGCCCGATCCCTCAGGGATCCCTGCGAGATTGGGCCTAAACTGTCAGTCAGACATCCCCTGAAGAGTTCCAGATTGCGAGAGCGTACAGGCTGGACTGAGGGAATATTCTCTTCACCACCCCCCCTCCCCAATGCACAAATTTCATGCACTGGGCCTTTTGTTTTTATATAACAGACTAGGGGCCCAGTGCACAAAAATTTGTGCATTCAGGAGGTCCCTCAGCCCGGCCTGTGCTCTCTCGCGCAGTCTGGGACCCCTCTGGGGATGTCCTCCTGCTGGTGTGCCTGGCCAGCCTGGCTGAGGGGCTGATGGCTATTTGCAGGCTAGCCAAGCCACCTGGTGGGGTCCCACACCCCATTGGGGTATGGCTAGCCTGGGTGCGGGCCTGAGGGCCGTTTGCAGGCTTTCAGGCTGCCCACAGTCCCTTCAGGTTTTGGGTCCCTACTAGGGTACCTGGCCAGCCTGGGTGACGGCCTGATGGCTGTCTGCAGGCTGGCCAAGCCCCCCAGTGGGGTCCCTCACCCCATTGGGGTGTGGCCAGCGTGGGTGATGAGCTGAGGGGTGCTTTCAGGCTGCCCACAGCTCCCACTGACCCAATGTCCCAGCAAGACTGGCTGGAAGCAGGTTTCTGGGGTTTGTTTATCTTCTGTAATTGATACACTGTTCCTTTAAGCAGAGCCTAGACAGATAATGAAGCTTGAAGCTCCCAGTCAGGACTGCTGTTTGTTTCAGCTCCCGAGGTTTCAAGGATTGATACTTTGTTGCAAATATGTTCTTGCCTGGAGCCAGGAGAAGGCTAGCTGGCCTGGCAAACAGTTTCACTCCTGCTGCAACAGAGGTGCCTGTTTACTCAGCTCCATGAGTGGTGGCCTCCATCTTGGCTGGGTTAATTTGCATACAGCCGCTCTGATTGGCTGGTGGGCGTGGCTTAGGCATCCCGAAGGAATGGTCAATTTCAATATTACGCTTTTATTAGATAACATAATGTTAAAAAATTGAATTCAGTGACTTTTATATTGAGATTAAAAAACTCAATGAACTGAATTATTTCCAGGTTTTTTCCTATAGATCTCATTGAAATAATGATTCTAGCTTAACACTTAACACTACGTACTAAGGCTGTACAGTGTTTTATAATATCATATCCTGATATTGCAATATTCTTTCTCTAATAGCCGCAGTTTGGCAGAAGCCTGTTCAGAAGGAGATGTAAATGCTGTGCGAAAGTTACTCATTGAAGGGCGAAGTGTAAATGAACACACCGAGGAAGGGGAGAGCCTCCTTTGTTTGGCTTGTTCTGCTGGATACTATGAGCTTGCACAGGTTTGTATTATCAAAATAAAGCTCAGGAGTTTTTAAATGTGTTTTGTTTTTAATCTGGCCTGCTTATTAGGGAAATAATAAAGGCAGCCATTAGGCTTGTTTCAACCAATAGTTCGGTTAACTACATTTTGTGTTTATTGGTTCTTCTATTTAGTATGATTATATAGGTGAAATATGTTCAAATTTTGTAATATAATTATTTTCTAAACTTTTTTTTTCTTCATAAGGTTTTGTTGGCAATGCATGCAAATGTGGAAGATAGGGGAATCAAAGGTGACATTACGCCTTTAATGGCTGCTGCTAATGGAGGACATGTCAAAATTGTGAAGTTGTTGCTAGCTCATAAAGCCGACGTCAATGCACAGTCTTCAACAGGTTATGTGTATTTTTTAGTTCTGTTAAATTTTAATACCCTTTGGTAATAATTACTTAACATGAAAGTGGTCATTAGTGATGCTTTTGCAATTCTCTTATAAGCACTGCATGTTTGCATAAGTCTGTGCATTTGATGTAAAGTATATATACTATATTTTGAATCATATTTTGTACATAAGGGCAGTTACTTGGCTTTTTAAGGTTCTTTACGATTAAACACTGGCCCAGTTAGAGGGGGCTTTCTCTTGAAAAAGGAGAAGTGTGAGCTCTGACTTGCAAACCCAGGTTTCCTATTTTTGAGGGAGAAGGGAAGAGAAGATACAGAGGTACCGAATAAAAGGCAGGTCTTTTTATTGCCTACTCTTATGAAATTGTGGCTTATAGAAAAAGAGAGTGTATAAAAACATTGTGTCCCACAAGGGTCATAATTTTAGTCTAATTTTTTTTTTTCCTTTTAAATTTGGACCTAGATGAAATTGTAAAAAGCTCTAAAATCATATGGAAATAAATTCCATGCATTTTTTTTCATGTAAGATATCATAACTATTAAATACTAAATATTTTTTAAGGTCTACAGATTCTGGTTTGAAGGGATTTTAGAAATCCTTATTTTACTCAGAAAGTTGTGTTTTTTTTTCTTAATGCCTATGTTCCCCCAATTCTCTCCCTCCGCCCCCCTCCCAATTCTCTCCCCAATATGGAAGAAAGAATAGTTTTGAAATTTCTTTAACTTTCATCAGTTAACTGACATTTGAAATTGTAGAGAAAACAAATATGTATGATTAAAAGAATGGCATGAGGTGTATGTATATATGATGAATAATTACAATCCCAGAAAATAAAGCATGTGAAACATTTCTCTGATTAAAGTTAGAATGAACATAACTTATTTCTCATCTGAAAAGTTAGTTTCAGAATTGCTCAGTTCTTTTAAAACTCTACAATCATGATATGGTAGAGTGTATCTGATTTTCCACATGTATTTGACCTTCAGTTTAAATGGAAAGAGTAGAAAGTTGATTTCAGTAAGATAAAGTGCAGTAAGGAACAGAATTATATATAAGTATATTATCTAAACTTATTAAGGCTATAATCTCCCATTTCAGTTTTTTTTTTTTATGCTAAATTAGATTCTGTTTTATTTTAGTATTTTATGTTAATGTCTTTGTTTTCTTCACTAAAATAGGCAATACAGCACTTACATATGCTTGTGCTGGAGGCTATGTAGATGTTGTAAAGGTGCTCTTGGAATCCGGTGCTAGTATTGAGGACCATAATGAAAATGGTCACACTCCTCTTATGGAAGCTGGAAGTGCTGGACATGTGGAAGTAGCCAGATTGCTGCTAGAAAATGGGGCTGGCATTAATACTCATTCCAATGAATTTAAAGAGAGTGCCCTTACATTAGCTTGTTATAAAGGTACAGTATATAAAATATTTTTTAAAAGAAATTTTTAAATGTAAAATGACAGTTTGTATTTTTTAATTAAAATAAAAAGTGAAAGTAAAACATAATAGTGTATAGCATGTAATTAGTTGATGTGTTTAAAGTCTTTCAAAGTAAATGTCTAATAAGTAAACTTTTAAAAAACTACAGACTTAGTGTTGCCAATATTGTCAATAAAAAATGACTATTGATACAGTTACTTTATCAGAAAGTCATTTAATTTTAATATGCACTTTTAAATAGTGTTGCATGTTAGAATATTTTCCCAGATTCAAACAAAAGAATGCTATTAAAACCAGAAGTATTCAACCTGTGAGTTTAAAAGGAAACACATTAAAAGTAACCAGAATGGCCTGGGCTGGTTTGGCTCAGTGGATAGAGCATCGGCCTGCAGACTGAATGGTCCCGGGTTCGATTCTGGTCAAGGGCATGTACCTTGGTTGCGAACACATCCCCAGTAAGGCATGTGCAGGAGGCAGCTGATCGATGTTTCTCTCTCATCAATGTTCCTAACTCTCTATCCCTTTCCCTTCCTCTCTGTAAAAAACCAGTAAAATATATTTTTTTTAAAAAAGTAACCAGAATGACTTAACAAGAAAGTACTTACAGTATTTCTTATGATATGAAAAAGAAAAGAGAAAAATTGAAGAAAAAGGAGGAGATATGAGAAGAAGAATAAAAAGTGGTATGAAGGGAGTTTGAATTTAAAAGAACAATTTTAGAGTATCATTTAGTAAAGTTAGAAGTATGAGCTGGTTGAGATTGAGAATGCCTCCCCATGTATAGCTATATAAAGGAAATACATAATGTTTTAAGTGAAGTAAACCAACCTGAAAATATTGATATTACAGAAAAATACTCTTTTGGGATGGCAACACAGTTTTTTGAAAAGATGCTTTGATCTTCAGCTAGAAAATGCTCTAGATTCTACATTCTAAAAAGACAGCCCACGGAAGCAAATATTTTTCAAACTTCACTTTATGACAGATAAATGGCTATAAACTAAGAAACTTTTAAAAAGCAAATTTTATGAAATTTGATGTCTGCATAGTTATTCATTTCAATGCTCCATATCTACAGCTATGCCATTCTTGTTTCATAAAATAAATGATGAATTGTTGACATTGAGGCATCAAGAAAAAGCTCTTGCAAGGCAAAAATAAAGTTTAAGGAGGCACTTTCAGTGGCTGAATCTTCACTTACCCAAGAGTTCAAGTGAATACCTCCTTAAATTTTGTACTCAGGACTTTGTTGTCTAACCCTAGTCCTAGCCTTGGTGTTTTGTTTCATTCTATTTCAAGTGCTTGTGTGAGTTCTTTTGGAATAATTTTCTTTAAAATATGGTTAAGATAATGCTTAGATACATAAATGACTAAAATAGAAGTTCAATGTGGAAATATAGTCTATCTGAAGTGTTTTTATCTGGTGGCAACAAATTTTCAGATACAGGGAGATTAGAAAGCACAGATGAGATCTGTTAGTTCCGCAGTTCTGTTGGGTAATTAATCAGAGGCCATTCTTCTGGGAAGAGAAAAATTAAGCAGGCTGGTTGGGTGGCTCACTGCCCTTTTCACAAATACTCTTTGAACCTGGTTGCATTTTACTAATAAGTCCCAGCTAGCCAGAAGAGCATTTAGATGAGATACACACACACACACACACACGTGTGTGTGTGTGTGTGTGTACTAGAGGCTTGGTGCACAAATATTGGTGCACTCGGGGGTCCCTCAGTTCGGCCTGTGCCCTCTCATAGTCTGGGACCCCTCGGGAGATGTCCATCTGCTGGTGTACCTGGCCAGCCTGGGTGAGGGGCTGTTGGCTGTTTGCAAGCTGCCCAAGCCCCCCAGTGGGAACCCTTACCCCATGGGGGTGTGGCCAGCCTAGGTGAGGAACAGAGGACTGTTTTCAGGCTGCCCACAGCCCCTTCAGTGTTCAGGTCCCTACTGGGGTACCTGGCCAGCCTTGGTGAGGGGCTGAGGGCCGTTTTCAGGCTGGCCACATCTCCTTCAGGGTTCAGGTCCCTACTGGGTTGTCTGGCCAGCCTGGGTGAGGGGCTGAGGGCTGTTTTCAGGCTGCCCACAGCTCCCATTGACCCAACGTCCCAGCGAGGCTGGCTGGAATCAGGTTTCTGGGGTTTATTTATCTTCTATAATTGAAACTTTGTTGCCTTGAGCAGAGGCCCATCTGGCCTAGGCAAGCAGTTTCAATTCCATTTGCTGCTGCAACGGAAGCCTCCTGTTTGCTCTAGCTCCATGGCTGCTGGCCACTATCTTGGCTGGGTTAATTTGCATACAGCTGCTCTGATTGACTGGTGGGCATGGCTTGGATGTTGGGCTTGGCCTATGTGTCTTGGAGCTACAGTTAATTTGCATATTACTCTTATTTTACATGTATGTAGCTACTCTTCCCTCTCTCCTTTGCTTGTAGCCCCACCTTTCCAAAAGGGACACTTGTAGTTGGGGCTTGCAGGCTTTAATTAGAAGTTGGATATAGAACTGAACTATTGGAGGTCTCTAGTACTTTCACGACCTAAGAACCTTCTCCCTTTCCTCTATTTCTGGGGAGGTCTCTTTGACCACGGATTGACGAGGAGGAGGTGGAGATGGGATAGAACTCAGGCTGAGGCTGAATATATGGATACTTGGGAAGGGAGAATGTACATTGAGTGTCTTTTCCTTTTCTCTCTCATTCTCCCTTCCCAAATATCCACATCAATATTCAAGATATGGCAAATACTGCACTCACCCAAGTTAATTTTGTTTCAACTGTTTATCTGTGATTCCACCATCCACTGCTCTCTAGTTTTAGTTGATTGAAAATTGACTAAAGCTCATTCCAAATAATTTTGGGGGGAAATTATTAATTTTTCTATTACATCTGATGTCATTTCAAAAAATAGTCTTTATAAGTACTTATATGTTGTCTTTATTTTAACTGAAACATATGGTTTATTTGAGACTACATAAATATGTTGTATGTGTGTGGGTATAGTATGTTTATATCTAAATTAACTGAATAGCCCTGGCTAGTTAGGGTCAGTGGATAGAGCTTTGGCTTGGGGACTGAAGAGTCCCAGGTTCGATTAATGTCAAGGGCACATACCTCGGTTGCAGGCTTGATCCACCCAGGATGTATGCAGGAGGCAACCATTTGATGTGTCTCTCACGTAGATGTTTCTCTCCCTTCCACTCTCTCTAACCATCCCTTCTACTCTCTCTAAAAAACAAAACAAAAACAATGGAAAAATATCCTCAGGTGAGGATTAACAAAAATAATGAATGAATAAATATTGAATAAATGTTGTTTCAAGAATATTATGTATGCAGTTCTCCATATATATGCAGGTTTTTCCTAAAAAGTTTTAATTATTTAAATTTAAAACACTTTTTCTCATAAAAATAACCTCAAGGATTATAATCATCCTAGGCTGCTAGTTCATGATAGTTAATTTATTCCACACCATAAATAAAATAACTATAGCGTGCCTGGGCTCTTAAAAGGTTGTAGAAGGGATATTCTGGGTGTTGAATTTTAATGTGAGTTTTGACCATCTGCTGCAAAGATACTAGTAGTAACAGTTGTAGGGCAATGGGGTAAGGAGTAGAATACCAAAGATCACTGGTATAAGTTCTATTCAGCCATTGAGGATAACTTGTAGCTGACCTGAGTATTATTTGTAAAAATGTATTGCTATAATTTAAATTAAAATTACTAAAATATTGTAATTTGTCATACATTTTTTGGAATAAGATTTTTAAGTAATCTTAATATACTTTTGGTTTAGGACACCTAGAGATGGTGCGATTTCTTTTGGAAGCAGGCGCAGATCAAGAGCATAAAACAGATGAAATGCACACTGCTCTAATGGAGGCCTGCATGGTAAGATTGGTGAATATATGAAATATATTTATATATTTTATATAAATAATATATAATGTACACTGAGTGTCTTTTCCTTGGACTCAAAATTTCTGTTTATTTTAAAATAAAAAAATAAAATATCTGTATTAAGATAAAAATACTCTGTTTATTATAGACTTACTATGGAACAGAACCTCAGCTCTCTTGAATTATCAATAGTTTTCAGAGATAGTTATAAACATTGACTTCTATTAAGAAGTGCTTTCTGAAGCTCTATAGCATTACCTTCATTTTCTTAGTCTCACATAACTCCACTGGTTTTATGTGGTTGGCACAAAAAGTGACTTTTTTTGTAGTTTTTGCATTTATTTATCTTTTATTTTGCTTTTAAATCTTTATTGATGAAAGTTTTATATATGTTCCCTCTTTCCCTCCATTGACCCCTTCCAGCCCACCCCCACCCCAAGCCTTCACCACACTGTTGTCTGTGCCCATGGGTTATGCATATATGCATACAAGTTAAAAGTGATTTTTAAGAAGGTTGATCAAAGATATTAAAGAGGAAACTATAATTCACAGAGTATACACATATTACTAAGCATAACATGTTCATGAAACAAATAATTTTATTTATGAGAAATTTGAATTTAGACTATTATTTGTGTTACATTTTTCCCTATCATTGTTTTTCTGGGCCCTGAGTTCCTTTTTTAAGAACTCTTAAAGTGTGTACGTGGGGATGGGTAATAATAGTACTGTTAAATTTCTGTATTTCAATCTATGATTTGTGGCACAGAAATGGATCAAAGTGACATTATAGACAGATTGATGAGAAAAACATGCCCAAAAGAGATAAAGGCTTCAAATGAATTTGAAGTTTCTGGTCTCAACTTCCCTTCAGAGAATGATTATTAAAAGGATGTTAACTTTTAATTACTAATTTAAAAATATTAGGTAGCCATTTAAGACTTGAGTTATTTTTGTATGTGTTTTTGTTGTTATTGCCATGCCAATGTTTGCTTTAGTAAATTATTCTTTTAAACAGAAAGTTTTCTCCAAAGCTTTTGATTTCCCTATTTTCTAAGATGAGAAGTAATATCTTTCTCTGGGGTTTTTATAAAGATTAAATGAGGTAATGTGTATAAAACACATCCATAGTATCCTCATGATAAAGAACTTAAAACATCTGCCACCCCCACTAGAGAAACAACCCATAAGTAGATTAAGAAATTAAAATGGAATGTTCTATAGATCTAACCAGGATGCACTGGGAGTGTTTTAAGTAGGTGACAGATATTAGTAGGACTAGACAATGTAGGACTTGACTATGAAGGGAGAAAATTCTGAGCTGAAGGAACACTAAAGTAACCTTAGTAATAAGACATTAAAGTGGTAACATGGCCAACACGGAGGCAAAAATGAGTATGATGTTAAAAAGATGAAATGCCTCTAAGGTAATACATAGAATGGAGAAGAATATCAAAGGAACAAAAATAATGGAAAGAAGAACCTTAGAGTTGCTAATAGTTAGGAAAGCTGATAATCAGAGAGCACTTCTCATTTTCCTTAATTTTCCCTGGCATTGAATGTTGAACAACAAAGGAAGTACCATATGCATATTGTGTTCCCCTTCCCCTAACACATGCACAATTCTCCCACTTCTAACTATTGCATTTTTCTTTACCTAATCTAAAGATTGTTTGTTCTTAAGGTTTCTCAAAAATCCAACTTTCGTTTTCTAACCTTTATCCTTTTCGCATTTAAGTTTATACCATGTAGTGTTGATGTTATCTTATACTAGTGTCTTGTTTCATGTACTTACTGGTTTTTCCCCCTGATGGTTAATAAACTTTTTGATTGAATGCATCATTTTCCTGCATGTTTTATATTTTCAATCTCATGTTTCCTACTGTATACTGAAGAAATATAGATAAGTTTTAATAATACTTGCTTACTCAACTGTTATAGATTAATTTTTATTTGAGTGGAGATTAGTAGTTTCATTTGTATAATAAATGAGAAATCTTCATATTTTCAAAGCTTCTTTAATGGTGCTGATTTTTTTTTAATTGCATTGTAATTAGGATGGCCATGTTGAAGTAGCTAGGTTACTTCTTGACAGTGGTGCCCAAGTGAACATGCCTGCTGATTCATTTGAGTCACCATTGACATTGGCTGCATGTGGTGGGCATGTGGAACTTGCGGCCTTACTTATTGAAAGAGGAGCTAGCCTGGAAGAGGTCAATGATGAAGGTTATACACCATTGATGGAAGCAGCTCGTGAAGGACATGAAGAAATGGTGGCATTACTTCTAGGCCAAGGTAACCATTCCAATTAAGACACTAAAGCATAAATGTGTAAAATGTAAATTATAATTTTATAAAATTAAATTCAGTATTTCCTTTTTCTAATAGATTTGTAATGAGGATTGTCACAAAAACAAATGATAAAATATTTGCTTTGAAAATGGCTTCCATACTATGCTTAACAAAATCAAATAGACTTTTTTAAATATAGAGCTTTCAGAGTCATCATGTTCTGTGTGTTTAAAAACAGAGAGAACTGGCTCTGGCCAGTGTGGCTTGGTTGGAGTGGTGTCCCATACACCAAAAGGTCTCAGGTTCAATTCCTGGTCAGGGCACATACCCAGGTTGCAGGTTCAATCCCTTTATAGGAGGCAGCCAATCAATGTTTCTCTTTCACATGGATATTTCTCTCCCTCTCTCTCTCTCAAATTAATAAAAACATATCCTCAGATAATTCAAAGAAATAATAAAATTTAAAAAAACCCACAACAGAGAAATGGAGGTGGTGTACTTCTCAAGCTAATATAAGAAAATTTCTCTTGGAGTAGAATACCTGTTAATATTTCATATATCTACTGTTTCATGAAACAGTATGAGAAATCCTGCCATCAAGATTAACTTGATAAAAATGCTGGAATGTGCATATAAGAAGGTATTGAAGAGTCCAGTACACATGGACTTCTCTTGGGAAAAATAAAAGAGTTACTTTATTGTATTAAGATACCGGGTACCTTAAGGGTACCTTAAGTTTAATCTCCCATCGCTAGCCATACTTTTAGTCTAATTTTTATATTCATTTTAATAGTAAAGTTTTTGTTAGGACAAATTCAAGAGGAATGGCACATTTTACTCAAAACTTTTTATTAAGAGGTAATATTGACTAGAATTTTAAAAACATAGTGTGAGCAGACTTTTGAGGTTTGAATGACAACTCCACTGCTTGTCAATTTTATAACTTAAGGCAAGTTTCTAATCTTCTGTGCCTTAATTTTAACATTTTTAGGTTTTTTGTGAGACTATATGTATGTTATATATATATACACACACACACACACACACACTATTTATCATATACTTGTTAAGTGTTAGCTATGGTGATGGTGGTAATAGTAATAATGATAATGTTGTGACCTTGGTCAAGTTAATTAGCCTCAATTTTCTTAGGTATAAAATGGAGCTAATAATACGTTGAATGCTTTTAATATTGCAGCTGATTTGTATATTCTGGCTGAATAAAGCTTGCTTCAGCTATGTACATCAAATATCCACTAGTGGATATGGTTTTGATAGTTTATTTGTAATGCTTCTCAGAGTAAAGGAGAAGCATTTTATTATTTAGTGAAGTATCGTAAATGTTCATTTTTGAGTATGGCTCAGTAGGAAATAAACATGTTTTGCATATCTCTAGAATAACTTAATAACTTTCTTTAAATAATTACTTTAGGAGCAAATATCAATGCACAGACAGAAGAAACTCAAGAAACTGCCTTGACTCTGGCTTGCTGTGGAGGCTTTCTGGAAGTGGCAGACTTTCTAATTAAGGCAGGAGCTGATATAGAACTAGGGTGCTCTACCCCCTTAATGGAAGCTGCTCAAGAGGGTCATTTGGAGTTAGTTAAATACTTATTAGCAGCAGGTAGGCATTTTTGCATTTGGGAAGAGTTTTTTACATGATTTATTTAAGTGAAAATGTCAGAATGCAAGTAATTTTTCTGATCTTATGGTTCACTAATATATGTGTGACTTTGTGTGAAAAATGACATGATGATATTTGTGGGTATTCTGAATAAATATTACCGTATTGCTGTTTAAGGTATCTGCAACTTAAATTTCAAGCGGTGATTTTTTTTTCGTTTTTCATGTAAAGATCCTACAGTATCCTCTATTTTCTAGAAATGAATCAAGATATTTTGTCTATTTAGAGGAGATATGGCTTATCTGGAAGAAATTTCTGTGTCCTCATTTATATCTTATGATGATTGTTTTATTAAGTCTGTGTATTGTGTGATACTGTTACAGGAGCTAATGTGCATGCAACAACAGCAACAGGGGATACAGCACTAACATATGCCTGTGAAAATGGTCATACTGATGTAGCAGATGTGTTGCTTCAGGCAGGAGCGGATCTGGTAAGCTATGTCACATTTTAAATCCTAATATTTAAAACTACAAGAAATTAATTTAAAATTTTATGGAGAATATAGACAAAATGAATTTATTTCTGATTTTATGTTAGCGTTTTTACCATAATTATCTCATTTAGTCATGTTTTTTTCTTTCTACACTGTTTGGTGACCATTATTATTTTCCTTGTTATCAGGACTACATAATCTATTACCCCTCATTCCCCACACACACAAAAAAGGAAAAACCATGTGTTCGATATGTTAGTTCAAAATTATTTTCTCTTACATATTTAGCTATTTTTAGAAGCTTTTCTGATTTGGTATAAAAATAAATATAGCTTAGAGGTATTTCACTGAACTTAGGAAATAAATTGTTCTTACACTATTCAAAGCATTAAATAAAATAAATTTCAAAGACGGCGTATTTAATAAAGAATATTTTCCCTCAAGTAATTTTTAATTAGTAAGAAAGATGAAAGCCATAGCTGGTTTGGCTCAGTGGATAGAGCACTAGCCTATGGACTGAAGGGTCACAGGTTCGATTCCAATCAAGGGCACATGCCTGGGTTACAGGCACAATCCCCAATAGGGGGTGTGCAGGAGGCAGCTGATCAATGATTCTCTCTCATTGATGTTTCTATCTCTCTCTCCCTCTCTCTTCCTCTCTGAAATCAATTTTATGCACATGCACACACACACTCACTCTCTAGAGGCCTGGTGCACAAAATTTAGGCACTGGGGGGTGTTGTGCCTCAGCCCAGCCTGCACCCTCTCCAATGTGGTATTCCTCGGGGGATGTCTGACTGCTGGTTTAGGCCCGATCCCTGTGAGATCGGGCCTAAACCAGGAATCAGACATCCCTTTCATAATCCAGGACTGCTGGCTTCCGGTAGCTCAATGTCTGCCTTGTTGCCCATAATTGCTTCTGCCTGCCAGCCTGATTACCCCCTAACCACAGCCTGATCAGCGCGTAACTGCTCCCCTGCCGGCCCGATTGCCCCCAACTGCCCTCCCCTGCCAGCCCGGTTCACTCCCAACTGTCCTCCCCTGCCGGCCTGGTCACCCCCAACTGCCCTCCCCTGTTGGCCTGGTCACCCCCAACTGCCCTCCCCTGCCGGCCTGGTCGCCTCAACTGCCCTCCCTTGCCAGCCTAGTTGCCCACAACTTCCCTCCCCTGCCGATCATCTTGTGGCGGTTATCTTTTGACCACATGGGGGCAGCCATCTTGTGTGAGTGCATGACAGTCAATTTGCATATTACCTCTTATTATATAGAATATATGTGTGTATTTTTTCTTAAAGGGTGAAATACCAAGGTCGTCATAAGGAAGATTATAAAGATATGTCAGGGAAATTACAGAGAGTAAACAAAGTCAGAAGTGCTAAAAATGTCATCTGAGATTATATTTCGGGCTGGGTAAAATTAAGAAAGGTAGGTATGACAATGTTGTGACAAAAGAGACATTCTAGTTGGAAGAAATAGTATAGGATGGGTATAGCTTCAGAGGTAGAGAAGCATAAAGCAGATGTGTGTAGTGAAAGTAACTAGTCTTCAATTTAGCCTAGGAGAGGCTAGGAGTGAGACATGAAAAGGTGGTTTTAGTTTCAGTTAAAATATATGCTCTTATATCTTCTTGGGATTGATATTAACAAATAAATGAGTTTTCCTGAAGTTCATAGTTTATGACAAATTCATGTACAGGCAGAAATAGAGGCTCCTCCATAATTAATTTTGCAAACTTGATTTAACTTCTTGAAAGGAGAGGGTTGAATTAGATTATTATTGTGGTCTCTTTCAGCTCTGCATGTGTTGATAGAACTCTTGAAACACTTGTAAAACACATAATATTCCAATTAGTTGTGTGTATATTACTTTCTTACTAGATTTTTGAGCCTCTTCAATTAGGAACTATATTTTCAATATTTATTACCACAGGGCTATTAAATATGCAGCAATGTAATATTGCTTCGTTAGTCCATTGCAATTAGAATAACCTAATATATGGCTTAAGAAAAAACCCAAAAGTTGTTCATCAGATGTGAGTTTTAAAAATCTTATATAATAAAAGGGTAATATGCAAATTGACTGAACAGCAGGACAACTGGTCACTATGATACGCACTGACCACCAAGGGGCAGATGTGCTACGCAGGAGCTGCCCCCCATGGTGGTCAGTGCACTCCCACAGGGGAGTGCTGCTCAGCGAGAAGCCAGGCTCATGGCTGGCAAGCGCAGCTGCAGTGGTGGGAACCTCTCCAGCCTCCCTGGCAGCACTAAGAACCCCTCAGGGGATGTCCGATTGGTAGTGGGGAGCGGGCCTAAGTTGGCAATTGGACATCCCCTAAGGGGTCCCAGACTGCTAGAGGACATCCCCTAAGGGGTCCCAGACTGCTAGACTGCTAGAAGGGGTCCCCCTCTTCTTCCACTCCCCGCCTTCCTTCTCTCTTCCCCCCACCCCCCAGTGCACAAAAGTTGTGCACTGGACCTCTAGTACATATATAAAATACTTTATATTCTTATTATTGTTTCTCACTCTCTCCCTTCCTCTCTGAAATCAATAAAATCATATTTTAAAATTAAAAAATACTTTATTAAAGATATTTTCTCAAACCTTTATATTCTAAGTTCTAAAAACATGTCCTGTAGCATTCTCAATTACCCAGCATTGACAAGGATGCAATAGATTCTCCATCCTTTTGAAATCTAGAAATCTCAAGTAATATCTTATAATTAATGGTTGTAGGGTTAAGTTCCCTAGCCTTTTGTTTTTGTATAAGGTAAAATAGAGATAATGGAAAGTCAAAGAGAGATGTACTTAAAGAAATTCATACAGATAGGATAAAAACGTAGGAAACAAAAATCACTTGGAGTGGATGAGATTAATGCTAATAATTTTGATCGTTTTTAGAGAGCTATGCTAGGTGCCATGCTAGAGTGCCATTCACTGTTCAGGTTTCACAATTCTTTTTGTAGAGAAAGAAGGAAAAATTATGCAGATGGATTTAAATGAGGACATCACAATCACATGAATATATCTCTAGTTCTTAAATTATTTCCATAGGACATGTTAATAAAATTAGATTTCTTAAATTGAAATATGTATTCCTTAATTTCCTTCAAAGAATGATGTTTAATATATTTAGATTCAGAAATTAGTCTATTATGAGAAAGAATAATTGTTCACTATCAATTAAGTATGTGCTTTTTTAAATAGGAGCATGAATCTGAAGGTGGAAGAACTCCTTTAATGAAAGCTGCAAGAGCTGGTCATGTTTGTACTGTTCAGTTCTTAATTAGTAAAGGTAGGTTTGTGTAAAAATAGTAGGATTTTTTTGTTTATTTTGTTTTTTAATCAAGGTGTCTATCCCTGCACTCAGGTATTTAAAGATAAAGGATATTTTGTTGGTATGCTGAGATTTTTCGAGTGGGTTTTGAGAAACATCCTGCAATACATAGAACAGGTCCAAACTATGAAGAATGATCATGCTGAGTATCATCTTTGTCAAGAAACACTTTTATAAAGAAAAATTTCGCCATGTAAAACTTTAAGGGTTTAGATAACTTAAAGTCTGTTCTGTTCATGTAATAATATATCTTGAAATCTGGATTTTTATATTATGCCACTGATTAACTTGGTAAAAGAGAAAAGCTGTATATAGAAAGACTTTATACAATTGAAACGGTTTATCAAAAATACTAAAGAAATATACAGTTTGTAATTGTTTATACATAAAGACAAAAAAAATCAGAAATACCTTACCGATTAAATTATTTGAACACTTGTAATGGATGTTTATACCATAGGTTTTCAAAAATGGAATTATTTACATATTCAGTATACTCTCTCTTCTTTGCTTAATTTTAATGAATCTGACCTGCTTTTTCCTGCTATTTTATTTCCATTTTCCACATTGCTTAGCACAATGCTCCAAATCCCAGACGAATACCTGTTTTCATTCTCAGATATTCCCATTGGAAAAAGATGACATTATTACTTTCTATGCCATATTCATTCTCTGCATACTTAGCCCTTGGTTTTTCGTTCACTTCTCTACTAACTTAAAATGTAAATAAAATTACATATCTTAATTTTTAAAAACAGTGGTTACATTAGTGTTATGTTCTTTTATTATCTCCTGGCACATACTGAATTGTTTATAGATGAAATTATATCAAGTTTGTCTGGGATTTATTTTAGAATATTCAAGATGGCAGAGGAGAATTGATGTATATGTGAAACGAGATTGGCCATTTATTTATAATCATTGAAGCTGGGTAATGGCTATGTGGGGCTTTATTATACTGTTCTCTTTATGTTTTTGAAATTTACCATAATTTAAGAAACCACTTAATAATATGATTTTCCATGCCTTGTCTGTTGCAGGAGCTAATGTGAATAGGACTACAGCTAATAATGACCATACTGTATTGTCCCTGGCTTGCGCAGGGGGTCATCTGGCTGTGGTGGAACTACTTTTGGCTCATGGGGCAGATCCTACTCATCGTTTAAAAGTATGTAACTGATATGTTTCACGTAGCACTGTGGATTCTTTATTCTTGAATACTAGAAAATACCTACAAGTTGCATTTATAATGGCATTCTTAGTGTATTCATTTACAAAATCTATGATTTTATTGTGTCTGGGACTTTTGGCTTTATCTTCCTTAAATACTTCTGTAAATTAACTTGTTTTAAAAAAAATGTTTCTTTTCCCTTCCATATCCACTCTTTTAGGATGGCTCGACTATGTTGATAGAAGCAGCAAAAGGTGGCCATACGAGTGTTGTTTGCTATCTTTTGGACTATCCTAATAACTTGCTTTCAGCCCCTCCACCAGATGTCACTCAGTTAACCCCCCCATCCCACGATTTAAATAGGGTAAGACTGAAAAATAAAGCATTTTATATTTTATCTTCTTTATTCCCCTATTGCTCAGAGTTTCAGTTTAAACTAGATTATTTTTTGTTGTGATACATAGTTCTCTTTGTAGACGTACTTGATGTGGCTAATGAATATCTGGTATAACATGCAGATTATAGGTTGATAGGACTTTTCTCTCTTACAGCCAGAATAACCATTTGAATTTAAAGTTCATAAATGTCATGAAAAATAATTGGGTATCAACATATTTTAAATAAATATGTTATTGCCTGAGAATAATGCCATATTAAAAAGACTTTGAAAAAGAAAAGAACTAATATTTTGAATAAGTCTTTGTAACTCACAGTTTATTTAAAGCATATTATTTAATGAAGTGTATTCAAAAAGCAGAAACACAATTACTCTCCTTTGTCTTAGGCTCCTCGTGTACCAGTTCAAGCACTGCCCATGGTTGTCCCCCCTCAGGAGCCTGATAAACCACCTGCCAATGTTGCCACTACACTTCCCATCAGGAATAAAGGTCAGTTATACTTCTAAAGAATCTAACATGTTGTTTAGGTAAAAATGATAAGATTACAAAAGCCTAGCCATTTAAAATTATTTTCCACAAAAATTACATTTTATTGGCACAATTAAAAAAAGTTTTTACCAATGAAAAAAACATGTTATTGAGAGAGAAGATAGTTAATAGCACTAACTTGTGCTAGAATTAGAAATATTAGCAAGAGAAATTCAGATGTTCATCTTTGATGCAATTCTGATTATCCATGACTTCCTCTAATAGCTGGTCATTTCTGTTCATGTCAAAATGTTAGGCTGGGTATTAGTTTATTAATGTTTTTTTTTGTAAAACAAAATTTCTGTAGTGATATGAAGCATGAAATTTAAAAATCAGATTAAAATTTATTTTATAATAACTGGTATGATATATATTTCATATCTGGAATATCTTTTCTCAATCAATAACTAAAAGTTACTTCAGATATGCTTGTTTGTTTCCCTAGAATTCTGGAGGTCCATATTTGACTTGTGGATGTTACACCATGCATGTTCATAAGTTATGTCCCAAAACCTTACAGCTACTAGTTTTAAATCAGTTTTTCTTTTTAAAGAGTTTTACCTGAAGAACCAATGTGGTTTTAAATTTTTGGTTACCTATATTATTTTACCAACAAGAATACTAAGTATTTTCACCAGCTCTTTCCAATCACTATTACCAATACTAATTGCTGTGTCTGTAGCCAGGTCTCTTTTTTCATCTGGCTATCAGAAGATGCAGTGGATGGTGTAGTACAACATCTTTTCTTTCATAGAAACTGAATCCCAATTCTCTGCTGGCCAGGTAGCTGTGGGAATACGTGAATTTATGTCTTGATTTTATCAGTCTTGAAGATGATAGGCCCCAACAAAGACATATTTTAGTTAGATTTTAATTTCCTGGCACCTCTCAGTGGTTTGGGTACTCTTTGTGTGTATGTGTGTGTGTAAGGCACAACTATTAAATGTGGAAAAACCTTGACTTAGAGGTCTAAATTTTCCCTACATCTTAATAGTTTAGCATTATTTTTTTATTCTTCTGTTAATTTTTTTACATCATTATGACCAGATTACACATAGCCTTATATTTTACTTTAATTACACCCCTTAGATATCACAATCCTGCATTCCTCTATTGTCTAATTTTAGCCATATGATATTTTTAAAATTCTGAAATTTATTTTCCAAAGATGACTCTAGCACATAAAATACATACATTTTATGTTTATGACAAAGAAGGTGAATTTGTTTTTAACTCCTTAATAGTTCATTTTCACCTTCTATGGCTATGATAACTTGGTGCATAACTGTTGGCACTAAACCTCCCAACAGTAACTCTGTAATGAGGATGCCATTCATGTGCACTTCTGAGGGGGTTTCTTTTTTACACAGCTGCTTCTAAACAAAAGTCCAGCAGCCATTTGCCAGCAAACAGCCAGGATGTACAGGGTTACATCACCAATCAGTCTCCAGAGAGCATTGTAGAAGAGGCTCAGGGAAAGTTAACAGAACTGGAACAGAGGATAAAAGAAGCCATAGAAAAGAATGCACAGCTGCAGTCCTTGGAACTGGCTCATGCTGACCAACTTACCAAGGAGAAGATCGAGGAGCTGAACAAAACAAGGGAGGAACAAATTCAGAAGAAACAAAAGATTTTGGAGGAACTACAGAAAGTAGAACGAGAGTTACAACTGAAAACTCAGCAGCAGCTAAAAAAGCAGTATCTAGAGGTTAAAGCTCAAAGAATTCAACTTCAGCAGCAGCAGCAACAATCTTGCCAACATCTGGGACTACTAACTCCTCTTGGAGAACAGCTTTCTGAAGGAGACTATGCACGATTACAGCAAGTGGATCCCGTTTTGCTTCAAGATGATTCCCAGCAGACTGCTGCTCAGATGGGTTTTGCACCAATCCAGCCTCTGGCCATGCCTCAAGCTTTGCCTCTGGCGGCAGGTCCATTGCCTCCAGGGTCCATCACTAATCTTACAGAACTGCAAGGAGTAATAGTTGGACAGCCAGTACTGGGCCAAGCACAGTTGGCAGGGCTGGGGCAAGGAATTCTGACAGAAACACAGCAAGGGTTAATGGTAGCCAGCCCTGCTCAGACCCTCAATGACACGCTGGATGACATCATGGCAGGTGGGTTTATATTGTTATGAGCAGGTATCAAAATATGATTTGCTTAAGGCGAGTAAGAGTGTGCTACAATTTTTTGCCATTGCCCAACTTGAGAACTATTTTTGGACTCTTGACCCATATATATCTTTAGAAATATTAATTCAATCTCAGAAGTTTTCAAGTGGATACAGGTCCAATTAAAGATTAGCTCGTTCAATACAAGTGACTGAAACGTTCTGGCTTAGCTGAGTAGGCTGGGAATCTAGGCTTTTCAGTAGTGGGGTTGATGTTTGATCTCTGGTTTTCGTTTTTGTTTTTTCTCTTTAAGTTCAGAATACCAAAATTGAATTTTATGTTTTTTGCTTCTGTATTCAAACAATAAACTGGGAAATTGATAGAAGTTGAAGTGCAAAACTTAGTAGGATATCAGGAAGCTTATTTGTAAGCAGAAATACTTTATATCTTAATGGATCAGACTTCAAACCTGATGAATATTTTAAAAAAAATTTTTAAAGCACCTTTACAACAATAATAAAGTACCAAATCAAATAAGGTTTGATTATACTGTATGTCAGTGATTTTATCCCCTGTGAATGTTAATGTGTAGTCTCTTTCTAATTGTATTATGGGAAGGTATGGTTGGGTCCCCTCACAGTATCATAAATATCTCTTTAAATGTGCAATCAGAGAAGGAAAAAAAAAGAAAATGTGTAGGCAGAGAAATTTTATTTCATTATAATTAGTTTCGTTGGCAAGAAGAAATACTTTAGAAGGTTGTTTTAATGGTTTCCGTTTTTGGTACCTACTTTTTCATAAATTCTGTAACTAGTGCAATGACATTTTACAGAATTATAAACCATAAATGTTATACTGAGACAGATCATTTTCTTAATTAAAAAAAGCTAATGAAAAAGAAAATTGAAGAAGGAAAAGGGGGAAAAAAGTTAAATATTTTTACTCTTTGGTCTGTACTTTAAAAGACTTGAATTTTTCTGATTTTGAAATTATATTTAGTAGAATTACATATTATGGTGACATATATGTAATTTAATGTTCACCTTTTAAAAGAATAAACTAAATTGTATAGAGTTGGCATTCAGAAACTAAGAAACCAGCTAATGAGAGAGATTTTGTATACTTAAAATCTGCTCTAAAGTTTCCTAGTTTCCTTTTAAAATCACCTCAACAGTAATATACGGAATGAAAGTCTCTGCTAATCTTACAAGGTACAATAATTATCTTGGGGGAAAATGGTATTAATCATTAAGAATTGTAAAGATTCTCTTGATAAGAATTTAATTTTTCTATAGATTTGAAAATTACTACTAATAACTACTAGCTGGTTATAATAATTGAGAATACAATTTAAAGGAATTTTATATCTTATGAAAATTAGAGAACAGTAGTCCCAAATTCCAAATTTGATAATTACTTCCATAGCCATTAATCCAGATCATAATGGTATTCTATTACGTTAGTTGATTTACCACTGAATGTATAGAGTTAAGTGTTAATTTTCCAATTAAACGAAGAATGGACATTCTGTACCAAAGAATGTTTAATATTTTTTGATGTGCTACCAGAATTTACCTGATGTTCTTGGGCATAGTTATCAACAGTGATCTGTCAGTTAGTTGTATGGTGTTTGTGCTGATGAGAATTATTTGAGGTTTGTAATACAGTTTTTCTGTTGATTTTTTTACCAAAGAAAAACATTAGATTCTGCCTGTGTGTTCCAGGTTTTTAAATATAAAAAAATTTTTTAAACACATAACTTTTCAAGATATATGACAAATATTTGTCATATTATGAAAATACTTTATTATGCTTATTTGCATAGGGATAGAAGAAATGGCAGAAAGAAGAACAGGTTTAAAAGCCAGCTACCTACGTGAAACCTATCCGTCATCATGCACGTGCACATGCATACATACTCCTGCACTCATTTCTGCAATCTTGCTTTGAAGTTTTGTGGTAGTACTTGTTCTTTCAGTTGACTAATGACCATTTTGTGTTTCTTAATATCTTACAATCTCATTAGGCTCAGTTGTCCTTCATTCAGCATAAAACTCTGTTCTTTTCTTTATGTCCCATTTATTAGACTGCTCTAACAAGGTTCAGTATCTTTTTGTCTAGTACTTGGCTGGCCAAATTCTGTCTTCCCTACCCTATGTACTTGCCAAAGCAAAATCAGTTGTCTGTTTAACTAGTCTTAGTACCTTACCTTTGCTGTGCTCTCAGGTTCCCTTTTTTTCTTACCTGATATTACAACTTTTCTAAATATCTGATCTCCTCTAAAATCTAACCCCAAATGTAAAGTCCCACATGTAAAGATCTGTACCAGAATTTCTTCACATACCTACGTATTTATAATTATTATTTGTAACTATAGAGAATGGATGAGTGACAGGCAGTTATTTAGTTTTAAATAAGGAAGTGAAATGAGGGAATTGTGTGTGTTTTTTTTCTGTCTCCTCTTAGATGAGGTGATAATAATTTGACCAAAATAAGAAAACTAATTTAAGTATGTTCTTTAAGGAATTTATTCCAATTGAATGTAAAAGGCCATAAATTTTATATTTTTGAAATTTATAGATAGAATATGTACATTTAAATTATCTTGATTTTTTAAAAATGTACAAGCTATAAATATGGAGTAATAATATCAAGGTCATTAGATGATCAATTAAATATATTAGTATAAGCCCTTTTCTATTGATCTGATTCCAGAAGGCTTCAAAACAGTGTTTTGTGTTTTGACTTGGTTTGTTTTGTTTTGTTCCCTTCTTTGTTTTTCGTTTGGCTTTTAAGTGGACTTAAAAAAAATGTGTAATTTTAGAATGTGTGTTACTATAATGTATAGTATATGTTTGTGCCTGAACTAAGGATTTTATGTAAAATGGAAGATTTCTTAATTGACAATCATGCTTATAATTGTTATAAGATCGATTTTAGTTTTGTTCTTGGTGGGATTATAACCTCTTTTGCCTGGCTTCAGATCCAGTTGTGTATCATGATTGTTTTCTGTCTGATGTAGTTGATAACTAACTTGGTAACATACATCTACACTACTGTTGACCATTCAAAGATTACTGCCCAAACTTTAGTGCTACAGCATTTTTAATAGGAAAAGAAAGGATTGGTATTCACATATTGACTCCACAAGTGAGTCGATGCGGGAATAAAGTACCCTTAACTGCCACCACCTTTGGAGTTCTCCCACATCAAGTACTGACCTAATTAAATTAGCCCCTCTCATTTGCATCTTTTTGTGAAAATATCATGTGAAATTATACTTAGAAGAACTAACAATAATCTGTATCTGAAGGATGTTTGTGTGCATACATTTATTTCTATCCTAATCTTTTAATTTTGTCCTTATATGTCAGTGTGATTGCTGGATTGATTGGTGGACATTTTATCCCTTCAGAATACTTCTACATGTGAGAAACTGTATTTCTGTGTGAGGATCAAATTTTTATATTTGACTATGCTGTCATACTAAGGACTGCAATTCAGAATATAATTATCCCCCTGTCTGCAGTTAAATAGTAGGAAGCATTTTTAAATGAGTGGATAGCAAGGTTCTCCCAAACAGTGATATTACTTATATTAGTTATAGAATATAAGGTGTGGGATTGGCAGGTAAAAATCACATTCTTCTCCTTCAGAACATGACTATTTTGTCTTTCATTCCTTTTCTGACTAAGAAGGTACAATGGACAACTTATCCATTTGCATTTATATTTAATTTACATTCATAAAAATATTTTTGTTTTCAGGGTTATTTTGAATTAAGGTTTTATGATTATATACCATAAGAGAGGAATTTGTTTTTCAGATGATTAATTAGAAAATGGGTTACTCTCAGTGTACGTTATAATTTTGGACTATTGTCCAAAGTCAGAAATAACCATGATAATGAGTTACTAGTGCTATGGCAGTCTACCTCTAGACACTCTGTTTTTTAAGAAGTCTATAAATATTTTCTAATAATTATTTCTTACTGTTACCTAACAATGTTTTATCCTTATTAAGTGCAGTTATTTTGTTCAACAGCAGTCAGTGGAAGAGCATCTGCAATGTCAAACACTCCTACCCACAGTATCGCTGCTTCCATTTCCCAACCTCAGACTCCAACTCCAAGTCCCATCATCTCTCCTTCAGCCATGCTTCCTATCTACCCTGCCATTGATATTGATGCACAGGTAAGCTTCAAATGATGGAAGTATATCTGACACATTAATTAGTGATTTAAATGATCTTAGAATGCTTTGTCTCTAGGCAGAGACTTGAGCCACTATTCAAAATAAATTAGACTCTACATTTAAAAAAATAAAAACAAATATGGATTATTACTAATATGTGATGGTCTAATTTCGAAGGTCATCAAATAATCCTTTGTAAAACACTTTAATTTATAGAGGATATAAAAAGAAATGACTTAAGATTTGTGTGTATTTTCTACTCTTAAATGAAAAGATATGCTTTAAAATTCATAATGGATTGCATATAAAAGAAAAGATTGAGGGTGTTGCTGGCAGGGGCAGACGGTGAATGGAAGTGGAAGAAGGCATAGAGGGGATAAATGGTGTGTAGCGGGGAGGAATTAAAAAATAAAACAGTAAAAAAAAAAGATAGTTCCATTTATATCATATTTACTCGGTAGCATTTATATCATCTTTGGAAATTGTGATCTTGCTGACTGACATGCAGTGAGTCTGTGTGTGTGTGTGTTAAACACTGTTAAGTAAAAAACAAACAAAAATCCAGTTCTTTAAAAAGATAATTTACTATGAAATCTCAAGACAAAGTGAGGTTAGAGAGAGGATAACTTGTTTTATCCTAAAGAAATGCTAAGAGACCTAGCTTAGAAAACAGTTGAGCAAGGTAAGTAAGGATATATGGCCTACTTTAGGACTGAGAAGTGTTTACAGTTCATTTAGTTTTATATTTTGACCAGAGGCTCAGTGCATGAAATTCATGTGGGGGTGGGGAGGGTCCTTTCACCCCAGCCTGCACCCTCTCCAATCTGGGACCCCTTGGAGGATGTCCAGCTCTCAGTTTAGGATCAGGCCTAAACCGGCAGTTGGATGTCCCTCTCACAATCTGGGACCACTGGCTCCTAACTGCTCACCTGCCTTACTGCCCCTATTGGCCCCCCCTGCCAGCCTGATCACCCCTAACTGCCTTTGCCTGCCAGCCTGGTCACCCCAAACCGCCCCCCTAGCAGCCTGGTCACCCCTCACTGCTTCCCCAGCCAGCATGGTGCTCAGTCATTGGGTTGCCCCTCACTACCCGCTGCCGGTCTGGGTGCCGCACGCAGTCTGGTGCTCAGTCGTTTGGTGTCCCTCACTAACCCTCCCTTGCCAGACTGGTCGCCACACACAGCCTGCTGCTCAGTCATTTGGTCGTCCCTCACCCCCCTGTGGGCCTTGTCGCACCACTCAGCCTGTTCATTCGTCCATTTGGTTGCGATGGCCACTGGCTCTTTATATAGAGAGAGATAGGGCGTGTATTGGGGGGTGTTGTATGTGATAAAACTGTTTTATAAATAATCAGTTCTTTATTAAACTTGAATTTCAGGACGTATGTGTGTGTGTGTTATTGGACCATTAAGAATATACACCCTTCACCTATTTAAAATATAGCTTGTTGGGGGACAGGGGCAGACTGGAAGAGATAAATAGGGGGGAAAAGGGTACATATGTAACATTTGCAACAACAAAAGATTTTTAAAAAATAAAAAATAAACTATTGTGATATAAAAATATATAGTTTGTCATTAAAATGTTTCTTGGTAATACTGTGGAAAAGGGAATTTCAGTTCCATTCTTACTTGCTTCCTAAATGTTTGTATCTTTTCTGTTGTTTTAGCTTTTATTTTTTAGCACTTCAAATTGTCAGGGAATGTTTTTTTTTTTTTTAATATATTTTATTGATTCTTTACAGAGAGGAAGAGATAGGGATAGAGAGTTAGAAACATCGATCAACTGCCTCCTGCACAACCCCCTCCCCCCCCGCCCCACTGGGGATGTACCCGCAACCTGGGAATTGAACCTGGGACTCTTTAGTCTGCAGGCTGACGCTCTATCCACTGAGCAAAACCGGTTAGGGCATGTCAAGGAATGTTTTTAAAGAGTTATCTAATCTTCAGACTACATAGACCAAGGTATCTACTCTTGTTTTATTTATATATATAGTTGATTTCAGAGAGGAAGAAAGAGGGATAGAGAGATAGAAACATCAATGATGAGAGAGAATCATTGATCAGCTGCCTCCTGCACACTCCACACTAGGGATTGAGCCCCTAACCCAGGCATCTGCCCTGACTGGGAATCAAACCATGATCTCCTGGTTCATAAGTTGATGGCCAAAGGGAGGTAGCTGCTTTTAAATACTCATTTCCCTGATGAAGAAACTGAGACTAAGAGATTATTCATTTTGCTTACAATCACTTAATTTAGCTAACCAATGGGTCTGGGAGGTCAGTTTGACTTCAAAGATAATTTTCTAACCTAACATACTATACAACCTTCTTTAAAAATATGAGACATTTACTTTGGCTCATTTATAATGGCTCACTTTTAATATTGATAGTGTTGTAGAATTGGATTGAATTTGGTATTGAATTTGTATTATTTTCCTCCAATTTATTTTACTCTTGAGGTTATGTTTTTAGTGTTGTTTTTTAAAATACATTTTTATTGATTTTTAGAGAGATAGGAAGGGAGAGGGATAGAGAGTTAGAAACATTGACGAGAGAGAAACATCTGTCTGCTGCCTCACCAGGGATCGAGCCTGCAACCCTGGCATGTGCTCTGAACAGAAGTCAAACCAGCACCACACCAGCCAGGCTGAGGCTGTTATTTTTAATATATTTTATTGATTTTTTATAGAGAGAAAGGGAGAGGGATAGAGAGTTAGAAACATTGATGAGAGAGAAACATTGATCAGCTGCTTCCTGCACACCTCCTACTGGGGATGTGCCAGCAACCCAGGTACATGCCCTTGACCAGAATCGAACCCGGGACCTTTTAGTCTGCAGGGTGACGCTCTATCCACTGAGCCAAACCGGTTAGGGCAAGGCTGTTAAATTTTAACCACAAGTATATTTTCTAGTTTTTGTGGGTTCAAGAATTAATCCATAAGCAAATGTAAAAACTTAACATGTTAAACACCAAGCCTGTTTTGTCTTCCAGACAGAAAGTATAGTGTCAGTCACCGGTGACTGACATGGGGCTTAACGTGTTAACTAAAATGTAAAAGAATCTCTTTTTAAAAATGCTTTTCAATAAAACACCACAGGAAAAGTTCCTCCACATATGATCGTGATTTTATTGAATTTGACATTGTAGTGGGACAGTGAAATTTTACCTGACTATACCACCCAACCATCACTGTATTATAAATTAATCTGAGAAGTTACACATAGATACTTTAAAAAATAGTATTAGTTACTTTAAAAAAGTGTAACATATTTTAAATGTTGTAGACATGCTTATATAAAAAAATTTAACTGTGGTTCCTTAAGAATCTATTCCTTCTTTACTGGGTCTCTACATGGAGGTTTTTCCAGTAGCCTAGTATGAGTTAATACTACTTTTCATGGAGTTTACCATAATTGCTTAGTTAGGAAGTGTCTTCTTTGGGAAACAATATAAAATGAATATTCAGAAATAATTGTTCACCGTTTTTTCTTTAATTTTAATGCTAACTTTGTATTTAATCTACTAGTTTTTATGATACCAAGCAGGTATGTTAAATGATAAAAATAAAGATTCCTTTATACTAAACTAGAGGCCCAGTGCACAGATTCATGCACTGGTGGGGTCCCTTGGCCTGGCCTGCACCTTCTCACAATCCAGGTCCCCTCGTGAAATGTTGAACTGCTCCTTTCGGCATGATCCCCACAGGCCAGGCTGAGGAACCCCACTGGTGCACAAATCTGTGCACCAGGCCTCTGGTATGCATATAGGATCTTTGGTTATTAATCTCTTCCTGCCCTCCCCCCTCTCACCTTCCCTCTGAGGTTCATCAGTCTGTTCCATGTTTCCATGCCTGTGCATTGAGCATCTGCCCCCTGCTGCTCAGTGCACGTCATAGCTACTGGTTGACTGGTCGCTTAGGGCTTTATATATATAATGTGTCTGAAATTTTTTCTAGATTCTAAAATGAAAATTCATTGAGATTTTACTTACTGGATATTTTGGTTTATGTGTGCAAGTACTGTGCCGTAACAGACAAGTGATATGATAAACTTTCTTCCTGTTTTGAAAGATGAAACATTCTCTAATAATTTAAGCCTTTATTTGTTTATTCAATAAGTCTGGACATGTACATTTTTCACTTTATGACTTTTAATCTAATCTTCATAACAATCCCATGAAGTATATACTGTTGTTAACATTTTACATATGAGAAAAGTGAGACTTAAGAGATAAGAACTGTCTTGCCCAACAGCTAATTTATGGTAGAGTCAGCTTTCAAACTACTCCTGCATTCAGGCTCTAGAGTCTATGGTTTTAAAATTCTGCCTATGCTATCTGTTTTAACCTGGTAAATTAGGTTCTAGAAAAAAAGCCACCACCTACATGGCCAAAGATCATGTGTCCTTCATCTTTGCATCTTTTCTGCATATTTCCTTGACCATACTGCATATTTATATCAAATCTTAATTTAAGGAAGAACAAAAGAAATGTGAATTTTTTTCAAAGCCTCAGTATATGTCGCCTTTTAAAGATGATAATGATTCTGAAAAAGGTCATACCTTAAACTCTTTTAATTGATTAAGATGCTTAAGAAATAATATTTTAAACAAGAATTAGCAGAAATCATGTTTAATTCCCAGACATTGATGAATGCTTTAGGTAAGAGTTTACATTTTTTATAAGATTCCTCAAATCTTGTATAACTAGAAATAACCTTAGGTGTGCAAGTGTTTTACCACAGGCTTTTCAACTGTTTTATTGAATCAGGTTTTATTGAATCAGGTCTGAATATTTTCAAAACAGGATTGATACCACATTAAAATTTATTTTAGGAAACATTCATAAATGGTAGTTTGGAGGAGTTGTTTGGGCTGTTTTACTATAACTTTTGACAGCACCCTTATCAATTTGGGATGGGTTAGGTCTCTATTTGGGGGGAGGAAGGGTGGAAACCTCATTTCAAAAATTATTTCATTCTTGCCCTGGCTAGTGTGACTCGGTTGGGTATCCTCCCATGCACCAGGAGGTTACCTGTTCTATTCCCAGTCAAGGGCACATACTGGGGTTGCAGATTCTGTCCCTGGTCAAGGACATACAGGAGGCAACTGGTGGATGGTGTACTCTTCCATCAATGTTTATCTCTCTCCCTGCCCCTATCTCTAGAATCTAGACTATTCTTTTTTTTTTTTTTTTTAATGATTTTTCCTTGCCTGGTTTTTCTGTTGTTAGAGCATCAGTCTGCAGGTTCGATTTTTGGTCAAGGGTACATACCTAGGTTACAGGCTTGATCCCTGGCCCTGGGGCTGGGGCGCATGTGAGAGTTAACCAATTGATGCCTCTCTGTCTCTGTCTCTTTCTCTTTCTCTCTCTTTCTCCCTCCTTTCCCCCTCTCCATTCCACTCTCTAAAAATCAATGGGAAAAATATATCCTCAAGTGAGGATTAACAAAAATAAACTTCTTTCATTCTTATCTTTAAAAGATTGCCACAAAATGTTATACAATGAAGTTACCCACTCTTAAGTTCCCCAAGGAATTTAAACCTTTCTCAGGTTTAAATATACTGTTTCTTCAATTCTCATAATACATTGTTCAATATTTCTCTCATAGTTTGAGCCACTATGTTTGTCCTATATAGTAATCAGTAAGTTCCTAGTGATCAGGGTCAACTAGGCCTAGAGTACTTAGCAGAGTACTTTGATATAAAAGGTATTTAATAAATATCAGTTGAAATGATGTTTTATAATGTGATTTAAAAAAACAGTATTTTTTAATCCCCTAAAATGTTCAGACTTATCTTTTTCAAATTTTGTCTCTTCTCTATTTTTAAGATGGATACCAATTTCCTAAATTACTCTTTAATCTTTAACCTCAATAAGATTTTTAGAAACCTTATTAACTTTATAAAATTGAGTCTTCTACTCATTGAGAGTACCTAAGACTGGTAGGTTTATGTTACATTGACCTTAGTTGTGCCTTAGCTGTGATATAATAGAAAAGCAGGATTTCGTGTGACCATCAGAAGGTTTTTACTCTGAGCCTTTGTCTCCTTTTCTCTGAAATCAGACAATAATTTCTTCTTATAAACCTGAAATGAAGATCAAAGACTTCACAATCAGAGCTGTCACTCATTTAAGTATTCATGTCCTTCTCCGTTGTTGTAGTTGGTGCATCTCTCCCTTGTGGCCATCCCTGATCTCTGCAGTCAGTAGCTCTGCTCTCTGCCAGCCTCTTCTGCAGAGCAGCTTTTGCGGTCTCCCTCTTCATCACTGACTAGTAGGCTTTTCTTATTTCTTGAATCTTTATCAGTTTTGTCTTTTATCTCTTGTTAATTTTTTTTTTTGTAATGGAATTTGTTTTTTAGAACTATTGACCTTCTGGGAGAATATGCCTTTCCTTTTAGTATTTATTACGTAAATATAATAAATAGTATATAAATACACAAATACATTAAAATAGTGTGTTCGTATATACAGGGTAGGGCAAAAGTAGGTACAGTTGTTCGTATGGAAAAAAGGTAGATCTACACTTGTGAGTATACAGAATGCAGAGTTTAATTTTATATTAACATTTACTAATCTATTATTTTTCATATAATCAATTGGAAACCTATTTTTGCCCAACCCTCTATTTCATTAGTAATAGTCTTCGAATGTGTGACCCTATTGTCATTCATTTAATTTAATTATTATTTTTTCCTAACAAGGCAACAATTATAGATGGAAGGTACATATATAAATAAGACATGTTTATTACCTTCTAGGAGTCAATAGTCTTCTGAGGGTGATAGACACATAACTAATGTTAGTATAAGAGAGATTGGCATTAAGTGCTATAATAGAGGTACATATGTAAGATTACTTAGAACAGCTCTGTGTAATAGAAAAATAATGTAAGACATATATGTAATTTAAAGTTTTCTAATAGCCACATTTAAAAAAGCAAACAAATAGGTGGAGTGAATTTTAAGAATGTATTTTAACTTAATATATCCATAACACTGTTGTTTAAATATGTAATCAATATAACAAATTGTTACTTTACATTTTTATTTCATACTAAAGTCTTCAAAATTTGGTGTGTATGTTACACTTACAGCTTAAAGTGATCAAATAAGTCCCAAACTAATCGGATGTTTTGTCACCCTGTTTGGAAAACATCTCAACTTGGACTTCATTGGAAATATTTTATTTGTACTTCAGTTTGATTAAGTAGATTGCATATATTTGATTAAGTTGAAAAAGTAGATTCATATATTCACATCGCTCCAGGCATACACCTAAAAGCTTTATAATAAATCAAGTATCAGTTTTAAATTTTATATTAAATTTGCTAAAATTTAAAATTTAGTTCCCTAATCACACTGTACATGTTGCTAGTAGTTACCTTTTTTTATATCTTACAAATTAGAGTACTAAAAATATGAGGACTTTGTTCACTAAATAAGCAGACAACTGGCTAATCCATTCTTGGTTACTATCATTAACAGAAGTCAAAGATAAATTGTGTATAAATAGTGTCATGTCCCAATTATTATAGTTTTCCTTTCCAAATACTCTATTTTGTATATATTGTTCCTCAAGGTATTTGGGGGCTTTGTTCTCTAATGCAGTAAAATTCTGTGGGGAAAAAATTTTTTAGTACAAGGCTTGATTTTCAACTTTTTTAAGTGGGTCCAAAACAGTTAATATAGCCTCACTGCTGAGGGTTTTACTTAATATTCTTTGTGTTTTGAAATCTTTTTACTCTGGCTGGTCGGAACCAAACTATTCTGGCCCTGTGTAAGCTCTGGGTGTTGTTCAGCCTGGTGATACCTTCTGGTGGTCTTTCCCTGACCTCATGCAAATGTGCTGATCAAAACTCAGCTGAAGACTCCAGGAAAACCCTCTACAGATCTCTCTGGTTTTCATTCTCTGTAGCAGTTTCCTTTCCAGTACTCTGCTCCAAGAGGTTCGAGTCACCTTAACCTCTACACACTCTTTCTTCTCAATTCAGGGAGATTGCCAGGCTGTGTTCTAATACCCTCTTTTTGCACTGCAGCCTGGAAACTAGGCAGTAAGTTGACTAAATCATTCCTGTCCTCAAGGATTACTGTCACATAAATGCCATTAATGGCTGGAATCGAAAGTGAGTCCACAGTATTTCTTTTAATCGTGTAGCTCAAAACAGCATATGGTTGAAAATCATGCTTCTTTTCTTCATGTTTGCTTCAAGAATTGCCCATGAAATTCAAATATTTGTAGCCTTTAAAGTCACAGGTTGATCACTAATGGAAAAAAGACAACTTACTATCAAATGTTTGCTATACTAGAGGATACATGTCTATTTGTGTGTATTTGGTACATGTATATATTATGGAATTGATGTTAACATTTTAAAATTATATAATCTAATCATAAATTAATTTTTTACAGACTGAAAGCAATCATGACACAGCACTAACACTTGCCTGTGCTGGTGGTCATGAGGAACTGGTACAAACATTGCTAGAGAGAGGAGCTAGTATTGAGCACCGAGACAAGAAAGGTATGGCCAACTTTTGTTAATATTTTTTTCCTCTGGGATATTTGTGTTCTGTGAAGAAATGCTACTACTTCTAGGTCTATTTTGATGGAGAATAGTATTGTTCCTTTGCTTAGCATGTAGTGAGATCATTATTTTTCTCCAGGTTTTACTCCACTCATCTTGGCTGCTACAGCCGGTCATGTTGGTGTTGTGGAAATATTGCTGGACAATGGTGCAGACATTGAAGCTCAATCAGAAAGAACTAAGGACACACCACTATCTTTGGCTTGTTCTGGGGGAAGACAGGAGGTAACAATTTCTCCAGTGTAATTTTTCTCTCTCCATCTATTTAGTAAATTTATGCCTTAACTTATATGATTGTATGGTGACAATCAATTGACATTTAGATTTATCACAATCCTGAAGCATGCCTTCTCCAAGTGTCTCCACTATTCCTAACTCTGGTCTTGAACTAATGGGAACAGGTTTATACTATCTTGTATCTTCATATATTTGAGTCTATATTTGCCAATCTGTTTATTAACATTTATTTGTTATTTTCTAGTTAGTAATTTAGGATATACTAGTAGTTTAACATTTAATAGTAAGAGCAAGGGTAGGAGTTATGATCTTAAACAATCCTTAACTTCTGTGTCTTATTTGTAAAAGGAAGATGAAAATACTAGTACCTGTTGTCAGACTTGCTTGGTACAATAAGTGATATAATGGACAAAAGATTGATAAATGGCCAGTAAGCATTTAAATGCTAAATATTTTTGGCTGTCAGAGAATGCAAATTAAGATACCACCACACAGCCACTAAAATGGCTAAAATCATAAAGGCGGACAATACCAAACGTTGCCAAGGATGTGAAGCAACCAGAACTCACTCATTGTCAATGAGAGTGTAAGTAGTACAGCCACTTTAAGCAGCTTTATTCAAAATTCTCAAAAACTAGAAATGGCAAAGTTGTTCATCATTGGGATAGTAGATAGCTTATTATATATTCATTTAATGGAATGCTTCACAGTACACACAAATGACTCTCAAACACTATTATCATGTATATGAAGATCTGAAATAGATTAAACTAATCTGTGGGTGGTATTGACTGGGAAAGGGCATGAATAAATAACAGGAATTTAAATTACTTTATGTTAATGAATGTCAGTATGCAGTGAATGTACACTTAAGTTTTGAGCATTTATTGTTTCACCTGAAAAAATTTTACATAAAATTTCACCCAGAAAACCTGAAAACAAGTACATAAAAGTCTAGATAATATACTTGCTGATGTATGTAAGGAAAATGGCAAATGTCTGCAATTTATTTTGGGATGAAATGCAAAAAATTATGAAGAAATATGAAAAAGTAAGTATAGTAGAATATTATTTGTAGAATCTAGGTGGTGAGTATATGTATATTTTTTAACTTTTTCTGTATGTTTGAAAATTTTCATAATGTTAGGGAAAAATGATTTATTCCAAGTTGTTTTTTTTTTAACATTAAGTTATTGATAGTAAGTTTAAAAAAATATTTTAAAGGCATTCACATGCTTAAATGAAAAAATTCTGTTCTATTTTGCCACTGTTTGGTAGAATAACACAGAAATACTATTTCCGAAATAGCATTGTACAACAACACATGAGATCCAGATTTCATGAATATATTGCCGTTTCAACAGATTCTAAAGTGGGTTTTGCTTGAAAAACTTTTTGGCTTCTAAGATTTCTTGCTATCATTTGAGACTTGAGTTTGTGCAAAAAAATGAAAGAAGAATTTTTCCTTCTTTTGTTATACAATAGACCAGAACAAAAAAGAAATTTAAATGCCCAGGTTTCAAAGTGTATCCCCAGTGGGGGGTCGTACAGGAGGCAGCCAATCAATTATTCTCTCTCATCATTGATGTTTCTATCCCTCTCTCCTCTCCTTTTCTCTCTCAGAAATTAAAAAAAAAAAAGTTTAAAAAAATGTACCTTGCAAATTGTCTCACTGTAAGAAAAAAATCTATTTCTTCCTTTTTTTCCCCCTTTCTCCCCCCCCCCCCCCCCCCCCCCAAGGTGGTGGAGCTATTGTTAGCTCGAGGAGCAAATAAAGAACACAGGAATGTTTCTGATTACACACCTCTAAGCCTGGCTGCTTCTGGCGGCTATGTGAACATTATCAAAATATTACTAAATGCAGGAGCCGAAATTAATTCTAGGCAAGTTTTATTTTCTCTCTATAATACCTTTAAAAGTGTTATGTTAAAATGCTATTTGTAAAACAATTATATTAAAAATGAAATGCCTTCACTACAAGTTTAGAATGTAAATTGCTAGAGATTTTTAAGATTAATTTTATTTACATATTTAAAGCTGTTGACCTAGAACTTGAAAATATCAATTACTGTATTTCTTATGGTACTAAAAGTAAACACATCTTAGGAGTTTTTATTAAGCAGGTATGTGCTTTAAAATGGAAAGTCCATCTTAATAGTCTAATTTAATAATTATTTTTCAGCCCAAGTCATTATGTTGAATGAGATACAGAAAGTGTTCTAGATCTGTGTGGTGAAATATGTCTAATGGAGTCTTGGTATTATCTCAAAGAAGTATTAGACTAGGGCTAAGAAAAATGATTATAGTATTTTAAGTAATCCTGCAAAATAAAGATTCTTAAATATATCCTGAAACAGAATTATATATTGCCATCCAGTTTTTCTGGGACATTTAAAATGTGTATTTTCTGTTTTGTTCTCCTCATACCTCTACCCCCAGAACTGGTAGCAAATTGGGCATTTCTCCTCTGATGTTAGCAGCTATGAATGGGCACACAGCTGCAGTTAAACTTCTGTTAGACATGGGCTCTGACATAAATGCTCAAATAGAAACCAACCGGAACACTGCCCTTACCTTAGCCTGCTTCCAAGGAAGAACTGAGGTGGTTAGTCTTCTGCTTGATAGAAAAGCAAATGTGGAACACAGAGCTAAGGTAAGAAAAAGCTCAAAATTTATACGTGTATTTATTGGTTTGATATTTAAGGTTTCTAGTAGCAATATGCTAAATAGAATCTTAGTATTTGCTAGTAACATTTATCACTCTGTAGAACTCAATCACACATTAACTCTTGAAAATACCTCAAAAATAAATTTTAGATGTAATAATGACATTAGAATTACCAGCAGAAAATATGTACCATTATGAAAGAGAAGATGGGGAACATTTACTAAGTGCCAGTTATATGCCAAATGCTTGCTTTCAGATAGATATATATATTTTTTCCAACAAATTGTCGTTAGGTAGAATTATCTTCTTTTAATATAACACATTGTAACTGAGAGAGGCTAGGAATGTTAGTGTTGAAATTTAGTTGTGAATCTTTGTAACATACTATATTGCTCCCAGGTTTTTATTCTTTAACATTTTAGCTCTTTCCTTTATCTTATGTGTTGTTTTTTATTTTTCACTAAACTTAGACTGGACTCACACCACTAATGGAAGCTGCCTCTGGTGGATATGCAGAGGTGGGCCGAGTTCTTTTGGATAAAGGTGCTGATGTTAATGCCCCTCCAGTGCCCTCTTCAAGAGACACAGCTTTAACCATAGCAGCAGATAAAGGGCATTATAAATTCTGTGAGCTTCTCATTGGCAGGTATGATGTTACCATACTCTTCATATGTGACCCTAGTGTTATTAGTGATTACTATTCTCTCTGGGCAAATTGTACTATTAAGGAATCAAATGTGACTACTACTATGAACTATATGTTTTATTTTTTAAACCTACCTCTGTTATTTTCCACCCATTCAGAGCTATGCTATGTTGGTTTATTTCAATGCAACCTAGAAATACTTCTCTTCCTTTCTTGTGTGTGTACACACTTTTAAAGTACTATAATAAGCTATCTGAATATCCAGCTGTTATCCCTACATTTACATCTCCCACAGTTTGAGTTATTCAAAGAGTACCACTTCAAGTCCTAACCATCTGGCAACAATCTAAGTCTTCATTGTTGATTTTCTTGTTCTTTATAGCACAGGATGAAGGAAGGCCCTGGCTGGTGACTGGCAGCCAGTGAAGGGAGGCCCCAGTTGGCAGCCACTAGGGACACTACCCATGCTCGAATTTCGTGCACTGGGCGTCTAGTCTTTAAAATAAAAAGAATTATTGCTGTACCATTGTTTTTAAATTTAACAACTTGAAATTCTTTGTAATATCATTTTGAGAGAAAAATTTTTAGTTCTTGAATATTAAACAGTTTTTAGTTTTACAAAATATTTTCACAAATTAATAGTTGATTGTTATTGTTAGCTGTGTCATTCCATTTCGTTTTAAACAGTGGTATCTGTGTCATTCATTTAGGGGAGCTCATATTGATGTGCGTAACAAGAAGGGGAACACTCCATTGTGGCTAGCAGCAAATGGTGGACACCTCGATGTGGTTCAGTTATTGGTGCAAGCAAGTGCAGATGTGGATGCAGCAGATAACCGCAAGATAACTCCTCTAATGGCAGCATTTAGAAAGGTAGAAGTCTTTTATCCTTCTCATGAATGTTTTTCATTAAGGCTAGAAGTGCATAGTTTAGTGATCACCAGAGTCATTTTTAGGATTTAACAGCAGTGATGAAAGCCATCTATACTAATAAAAGGGTAATATGCTGATTAGACCAGACGTCCTTCCAGACAAAGCCACGGTGCCAGGGACAAGGCACAGGTGGATAGGGGTGATCAGGCCGGCAAGGGAGAGCAGTTAGGGCGATCAGGCCAGCAGGGGAGGGCAGTTAGGAGGATTAGGGCAGCAAGGGAGAGCAGTTATGGGGATCGGGCTGGCAGGCAGGCAAGTGGTTAGGAGCCAGCGGTCCTGGATTGTGAGAGGGATGTCCAACTGCCAGTTTAGGATTCAGACATCCCCCTGAGGGGTCTCAGATTGGAGAGGGTGAAGGTGGGCTGAGGGACACACACATCCCCATCCATGCACAAATTTCGTGCACCAGGCCTTTAGTCCTATATAATAAAGAGGGAATATGCAAATTGACCGTCACTCCGGTCAATTTGCACCCACAGCTGAGGCTAAGTTTCCATAACGAGCCTTAAGGAGCAATCAGCAGGGACCTGAGGCTGCGCGCCCACCCACCTCCAGCATGGGACTTGACAGGGGACCTCAGGTCGTGCCTTCCACTCGCAGGGCTTGACAGGAGACCTCAGGTTGCACCCTCTTCCCTGGTGGCAGGCCGGGGGACCTCAGGCCAAGCCCCCCACCCTGGCCCCAGGACAGGGGACCTGAGGCTGTGCCCCCCACCCAGCGGGACTTGATGGGGGCCCTCAAGGTGTGCCCTCTGCCCTGATGCTGGGCCAGAGGACCTCAGGCCATGCCCCCCACCCCAGCACCAGGCCAGGGGACCTCAGGCTGTGCCCCCTGCCCTGGCGCCAGGCTGGAGGATCACAGGCCACTCCCTCCGCCCAGCAGGGCTTGATGGGGGACCTCAGGCCATGCCCCTCTGCCCTGGCACCCAGGGGACCTGAGGCTGCACCCCCCTCCCGCCCCCCACCTGGCAGGGCTTGACAGGGTGGGACCGGCCAGGTCTGGATCTAGACCAATGAAAGGGGGCCGTCCAGGTTTGGGTCTCAAGCGATTTTGAGGTGCACGTGGGTGGTTGAAGACTTGACTCTGGGTTCCATGGTGTACCCCAGACTCTGACAGGAGGAAGATTTTCATATACGTTTTACTAATTTTCTTTAATCTCTGACACTTCTATTATAGAGAAAGGGCAAATAGCAATATTAAAATATTTCCTCTAATTAATCCCCTTTTAATGTGCACGATTTCGTGCACTGGGCCACTAGTAAAATTATAAGCAAATAATCACTCTGATGACAACATTGAAAGGTAGATATAACCCATATAGGACATAAAAGCTACATTATAAACTAGTTTGCCTCAAGGGATAGAATCTTGGCCCATGGACTGAAGGGTCCTGGATTCAATTCTTGTCAAGGGCATGTACCTCGGTTGCAGGCTCAATTCCTAGCCCTGGTGAGGGTATGTGCAGGAGGCAGCCAAGCAGTGTGTCTATGTCACATCAATGTTTCTCTCTCTTCTGTGTCTCTCCCCCTCCTTTCCACTCTCTAAAAAAATCAGTGGAGGAATGTACTCTGGTGAGGATTAACAATAAGAAAAATCATCTAATCTAATAAAAGAGAAGCATGCAAATTGGTGCCACTCTGCTACACCTAAGCCACGCCCACCAGTCAATCAGAGTGACTGTATGCAGATTAACCCAGCCAAGACGGCAACCAGCAGCCACGGAGCTGGAACAAGCAGTAGGCTTGCCCCAGCGATGGAGGAAGCCAAGTTTCCCACCTGCCTTGGCCCGCTGTGGCCTCCACTCAAGGCAACAAAGTTTCAATTATAAAAGATAAATAAATCCCAGATACTTGCTTCCAGCCAGCCTCACTGGGAGCTTGGGTTGCTGTGGGCTTTGGCCAGCCTGCAGACAGCCATCAGCCCCTCACCAAGGATGGCCAGACACCCCAGCAGGGACCCCCACCCTGAAGAGCTGTGGCAGCCTGCACACAGCCATCAGCCCCTCACCGAGGCTGGCCAAGCACCCCAGCGGGACCCCCACCCTGATCCGGAACACCCTTCAGGGCAAACCAGCCAGCTCCCACCTGTGCACCAGGACTCTATCCTATATAATAAAAGGGTGATATGCAAATTGACCCTAACAGCAGAATGAGTGGTCGCTATGACACACACTGACCACCAGGGGCAGTCGCTCAATGCAGGAGCTGCCCACTGGTGGTCACTGCACTCCCATAGGAGGAGGTCTGCTCAGCCACAAGCCAGGCTGCCAGCTGCCAGCACAGCAGTGGTGGCAGGAGACTCTCCTGCCTCCTCATCAGCACTAAGGATGTCAGATTGCAGTTTAGGCCTGCTCCCTGTTGGCAAGTGGACATCCCCCAAGGGCTCCCAGGCTGCCAGAGGGATGTCTGACTGCCAGCTTAGGCCCAATCCTCTGGGGAGCAGACCTAAGCCAGCGGATGGACATTACCCGAGGGGTCCCAGACTGCAAGAGGGCACAGGCCAGGCTGGGCTGAGGGACCCCCTCCTCCCCCCACCGAGTGCACAAATTTTTGTGCACCGGGCCTCTAGTTTAAAAAGTTGTTCTAAGTATTTTCCGAATCTAGGTATAATCTTAATATTGCACAAAATGTAAATCCAGTTAAGTGTAATAAATTAGTCCTAACCAGTTTGCCTCAGTGGGTAGAGTGTCAGCCTGCGGACTGAAAGGTCCCAGGTTCGATTCCGGTCAAGGGCACATACCTTGGTTGTGGGCACATTCCCAGTAGAGGGTGTGCAGGAAGCTGCTGATCAATGTGTCTCTCTCATCAATGTTTCTAACTCTATCCCTCTCTCTTCCTCCCTGTAAAAAAAAATCAATAAAATGTATTTTTTTAAAAAAGAGTAAGAAATTACTTGTTAATGAATATTTTCTTGTATTACCACAACATATAAAAATATACCTTAAATTGATTTTATATGTATCATTGACTTTCATTACTAAGAAAAAAGGAATTAAACTCTGACTGGTTTTGCTCAGTGGATAGAACATTGGTCCACACACTGAAGAGTGGTGGGTTTGATTCCTAGTCAAGGGCATGTACCTGGGTTGCAGGTTCAATTCCCAGCCCTGAAACCTCTCTCTCTCTCTCTCTCTCTCTCTCTTTTTGTCTCTCTCTCATCACTTTCTTTTACTCTCTCTAAAATATCAATGAAAAAATGTCCTCGGGTGAAGATAATGACAAAAAAAAGAAGAAAAAAAATCATTGAATGAAAACCTAGCTGCTAGTATTAAAACTACTGAAAGTCAAGTATACTAATTCAGAATTAGGAATACATTTTATGAAAGCAAGAGAAACTCTTTTTTCTTTCCTATAGTGCATAATATAGAGCTGTATAAAAGTAATTTAATGCAGTTTCTTAAATGCAGTTTTAGTTTGTTGCTGGGAAAATGAGATTAATATTTCAGGTATTATAATTTTGAGTTTTGTCTTTCTGAAACCTGTAGGTAAAAATCCCTTGTAGATTCCAAAATATTTTGTTGTATTAAAAACTTTTACTACATAAATTGCAAGAATTCATCTTTTTTGTTTTCATTACTCTGACTTTGGTTTTTTAGACCAGTGGTCGCCAACTGGTGGTCCATGAAGTCTGAAAGGTTGGCGACTGCTGCTCTAGACTACATCTTCCCTGGATATTCTAGACTATCTAGCCACTCGCCATTCTTTTTCCTTAGCAGTCAAACTTACTCTTTCTCACTGGCTACCTATCTCTTCTCTAAGCAAGTTTGCATATCATTATCAAATTAATCTTTCTAACCACTCCATCAGTCTCAAGAATGTTTTTCTGTCTTTTCAGTTTCTGTAATGCTCTGAAATCCACTTTCAGTTTGTTGTTCAAAGACATCACACTCTAGTGCTCTCAGAATTCATCTCCCATTATGAGTCCTAATGGGGAAATTCTTCTTGCTTGGTCTTTTCTTAAGCCCTATCTCTCACATCACCTTTGTTGTCATCTCAGGAATGCCCAGGCCCTTCCTAATTTTTCTAAATGTACTCATTCTTTGGATATAGTTTAAATCTCCTCTTCTACAAAACCTCTTCCTCTGCTATTTGAACTCGCATTGAAATATGTAATCCCCTAAAAGTTGTAGAAGTTCTGCAATCCGTGATTATTGTCATCATTCAGTTTGACAAATATAAATCTTTTTACTACTCTACTATCTAAATTGCATGCAATTTATCTTTCTAAATTAGACTTAGCTACTTAAGAACAGTGCTTATCTTTTATTAATTCCATTATTTTTGAAGTATCTACCATGTGCAACTGTAATGTTTGGGATATTACTTTATATAGGGTGCAGCAACTACTTTTTAAAGGAGTGATTTAATCCGGGAAGTAAAATTCATATATAAAGTCAGATAATTATGAGTTGCCCCATATAAATAATTTAAGTACTGTAGAAGTCTTGGCAAGATATCAAACAATGATGCAAATTGCATTGAGATATGCACTAAAAGATAAGGATAGTTTTAAAAGTTGCAGATGAAAAGAAATAAATGCAATTAGAAAGTATATGAAATATAAACAGCTGTTTATCCAGACTGACTAACTTACAGGTGCTGTCTCAGAAAGCAGTAGTGTAACTGAAGACAGTGGAAAGCCTTTTTGAATGTTGGTCTAACATTTTGAACTTAGTGGACAGTGTTCTAGTGAATAATATAATCATAGTTCATGTTTTAGGAAAGTGTTTTATTTCATACTACCTAATACAGAGCTGTGCTTTCAGTTTTTTTTGTTTGTTTTTGTTTTTAGTTTTTATCTGAAAGAACAAAATTTATATTTCTACTCTGTTAACACTTAGAATTGAACAGAATGTTCATTTATTTAATTAGCTAGAAAAAAAAGATGATTTTTTTTTTCTTTCCCTTTCAGACATAGTCTCATTTCTTCATACTGATTTTTGGGTTTGGTTTTTTATTTAAATTATTTAGAGTAATTTAGATCTTAAGTCAGGTTATTCTCTGTTTTTGCTTTGTTTTGTGTTGTGTGTTTTTTGGCGAGTGGGATGAGAATGAACAGTGTAAATTTAATTTATTAAAACCAAAGCCTGTTTTTCATTTACAGTGAAAAAAATACCCAATTAAGTCTTCATTTTGTAGCATGAATGCCAAAGAAATCTTACATAAGACAGACTGCAGCCCTCCTCAGTGTCTCTGTGGTTAGAGTGTCAGCCTGGGGATTTGAAAGGTCTCTGGTTTGATTCCCATCAACAGCACATACACCTTGGTTGCAGGCTTCATCTGGGGTGCACGTAGGAGGCAACCAAATTGATGTGTGTCTCTCACATTGTTGTTTCTGTCTCCTTCCCTCCCACTCTCTCTAAAACTCAATGGAAAAAATATCCTCAGGTGAGGATTAACAGTAACAACAAAAAGGACAGACTGTAGATTTACTGAATTCTTTTAGTGTGTATTTTAAATCTGACATTAATATCTATTCTCTAGGGTCATGTGAAGGTGGTGCGCTACTTAGTCAAAGAAGTCAATCAGTTTCCATCAGATTCTGAATGCATGAGATACATAGCAACCATCACTGATAAGGTAACGTGTTGATCAAATTCATCCCACTATATGAGCTAGCGATTTTTAGTTTTATTACATATATCCCACACTAAGAAAAAAAAGTCTTAGTTTGAGCAGTAATGTGTGCCATATAGCAGTTTTCATTTATTATTTGGCAATTGAAGTATGCTGTTTAAGAGACTCTTAGGATTATTTATTTAACGTAATGAAGTAGTAAAATATTCTTTGTGATCGATTTATTTTTTTAAAAAAAATGCTAAACTAATTTTATGTGAACACTAAACAATTAAAGCAGATGTTATTCATTAGTGTTATAATCCATATATGTGTATCCAGACTGATAATATATTCAGACATTAAAAAGCCCAGTGGATTTTTTTAATGCCTAAAGACAAATAAACATAGTACCTTTAATTGTGGGAAGAAAACATTAATGTCTTCAACATGATATAAAAGTGGGAATAACTGTCATTTTAAGAATGCACTGGTTAGGATTTTTGCAGAAAAGATATATCTTCTTTTCCTATTAGATATTTAATTGAGGTCTTCCCCTGGTGCCATTTTTATTTTGAGTTTATAAGACATACTCTGGAAATCCAAAGGGCTCAATACATATAAAAATGTCGATTATATTTTCTCAGCAGTTTTTATATACGGTGAGCAGATTTTCCTCAAAGGTTTTATTTAACATAGGTTTTATTTAGCTTTCACTGTCTTGCCTGCCTCTCTCTAGATTTCTCTGATAATTAACACTCCTGGGTACATTAGGTTTTTTGGAGGAGAGGGGAAGATTAAAATTGAGGCTTTTTGTTTTTATAGGGAAATAGTCTTTTCCTGTTAAAAGGTGTTCTGAGAATGAAATCACTGAGAAAAATTTGTAATACATATGCCTTTGACATTCCATCAGTGATTCGTGAACATGAGGTTTTAGCAACAAAGCTTAAATATGAGACAGTTGTTATCAGTTAAGCATTTCACAAAAATTTAAATGGTTTTCTTGATTTACATTGACCCTTTCCTTAAGCCTATTAACCAACTGATATAAATTATTACACTTCCATTTGCTCTATGATTTTTATTCGATTTATAGGAGTAAATAATTTTACTTTCCGAAATACCAGTCAAATTTATATTATTTTGAAAAACATTAGAGACTCTTTCTTGTGTATTTTTTATTTGCATTATTTTTTGCTTTACCACTGATCTTAATATCTTATGTTCATTCAATGAAGTACCTTAATATTTTAATGTTTTCAGGGATCTCTCTAAACATAAATTATTTTTTGAGGCTGGAAACATCTTAATTTTTCATTTTAGGAGATGCTGAAGAAGTGTCATCTTTGTATGGAATCAATAGTACAAGCCAAAGATAGACAGGCTGCTGAAGCAAACAAAAATGCCAGTATTTTATTAGAAGAGTTAGACTTGGAAAAGGTAATGATAACCCTTACATGTGAAAATACCTATTTTTTCCCTTCCTGCTTTATTCCCTTTAGTTTGTAATCAATTCTTTTTTCATGTTTCATTTTGTTGCTTTTGCTTTAAATTATGTACATGATTTTCCCTCCAAGTTTAGCTCAGAGAGAATTATGAGTATTTTAAATATCATTAAAAGAATTTTCTTTGTAATCAAATTATAGGAATTGCATTGACCTGGAAGTCAGAAAACCTAGCTGCTAATATAGCTTTAGTCTAAATGAGCTCTTAATCCCCATCCAAACCTATACTTTAATGATCTTAGACCTTGTAATTTGTTGCCCATATATTTACTAAAAGTACCAAATGCAGTACTGAGGCATAACCAACTAGTGAAATACAACTTGGTGGAATGTTTAATGAGCATATTTTTTAAGTGGGTGAATTCTCATGTACTTTTCTTTTTCAGGCAGACTACATCATTTCCATCTTCCCAAGGGGAATATAATACTCCAGACAACATTATAGTTTGGGCAGTTCCATAGCTCCTTCTTTATTTCTCCTTCCTATCAATAACACTGTCCTCAGGAATGTAATAGAAATAGTAATCATGCAGGAAATTTATAAAGGATAGTGGAAATTACAACTTTCTGGATTTGAGTCAGGTCCATTTTTACTATTATATTTGCTGACTTTGTTACACTATATATTTCATTTCATTTTGCTTAAAGAAAATATGGCCCTGGCTGGTTGCTCAGTGGGTAGAGCATTGGCCCGCAGAGTGAAAGGTCCTGGGTTTGATTCTGGTCAAGGGCAAGTACCTTGGTTGCAGGCTGGATCCCTGGCCCTAGTTGAGTGCATGCAGGAGGCAAGGAATCAATGTGTCTTTCTCATCATTTGTTTCTTTCTGTTTTTTTTTGGTTTTGTGTGTTTGTTTGTTTTGTTTTGTTAATCCTCCCCCAGGATATTTTTCCATTGATTTTTAGGGAGAGTAGAAAAGAAGGAAAAACATAGAGATTTTTAATCATTGAAGGATGCCTGGCATGTTGTTAGTACTCAATAAATATTTGGTGAACAATTAAATCTCTACATATTAAATGTAAATTAAATATTTTTTCAATCCTTACCCAATATGAGAGAAACACATCCATTGGTTGTCTCCTGCAGGCGCTCTGATCAGGGCCCAGGCAGGAGAGGAGCCAGCAACCAAGTTATATGCCCTTGACCCGAATTGAACCTGAGACCCTTTGGTCCACAGGCCTGCGTTCTATCTATCCACTGAGCCAAGTTGGCTAGGGCTATCATTGATGTTTGTATCTCTCTCTCTCTCCGTCTCCCTTTCTCTCAGAAATTAATAAAAATAAAGAAAATATGAAGTATTTTTAACACCATTTTCTAATTTAAGTGTGAAAATATCCAGTTATTTTCTGGAAAAATGTATTTAATATTGGGTAGTCTTCATTTTAAAACTTACTGATTTAGATTCTGATCAAACATAAGTTAGCTTTTTGGCTAATTTGAAGTGTTTTTTAAAAGGAACCCATTGAAACTAATTATTATGAAAAATACTGTAACTATTACTTGACCTATTGTCACATTTATTTATTAAAAATCTTTATTGTTGAAAGTATTACATTATGTCCCCTTTTTCTCCCATTGGCCCCCCCACCTGGCTCCCACCCCAGGCCTCCACCACCCTATTGTCTGGATTATGCATATATGCATAAAAGTTCTTTGGTGGATCTCTTCCCATACCCTCCCCCACCCCCACTTTGCCTCTGAGATTTATTTGACAACCAGTTTCTTTCATTTTTGTAAATCTAAAAAACATTTTTTCTATAGCTGCACATAGACATCTACTTTTAAATAAAATCTATATTTTTCTCATACCTTTGATCATACATTACATTAAATACATTTAGAATTTATTGCATATATATGGATTACAAAGTAGGAAGCAGCTTTATTGTCTATTCTTAATAAACTTCATTGTTTTTTCTTTTTCTTTATTACAGTATTGTGTTTAGTCTAAACTGTGAAATATGCAAAGACTACTAAAGAAAAACATAGTCATCATAAGTTAATAACTAAAGTCATAAACCTTATATGGAACTAAAGTTCTCAGCTCTGTGATTACCTATAAAGTCTTTTAAAGCCTACATGATGTATCCACTCACACTGCTTACACTCTCTGGTCTTCTTTTTTTACTCCTTTCTTTTGGTCACTTTGCTCCCTCCATTGTCCATCCATTTTTTGCCCTTGCTGTGCCTTCTGCCTTAAATGTCTCAGAAGATGCCTCATATTTTACTCTCCCTTCCACAAATACTCTTCTTACTCTTCTAACTTATTTTTACTTTCAAACATTCTAAATATTTTATTTAGTTACTTTATCTCTCCCTCTAGAATGTATGCAACACAAAAGGATGCCTGGCATGTTGTAGATACTCAATAAATACTTTTTAAGAAAATCATGCAAGCCCTAGCTTATTTGGCTCTACGGATAGAGCTTTGGCCTTTGGACTAAAAGGTTCCAGGTTTGATTCCGGTCAAGGGCACATGCTGGGTTTTGGGGCTCGATCCCCAGTAGAGGGCATGAAGGAGGCAGCCAATCAATGATTATCTCTCATCATTGATGTTTCTATTTCTCCCATCTCCCTTCCTCTCTGAAATCAATTTAAAAAATAAAAAAATTATGCAAGCCCTGGCCAGTGTGGCACAGTTGGTTGGGCATTGTCCCATGAATCCAACAGTTGCTGGTTCAATTCCCAGTCAGGGCACATGCCCAGGTTGCAGCTGATCCTTAGTGAGGATGTGCAGGAGGCAGCCGATTATTGTTTTGCTTTCACATCAAAACTCTCTCTCTCTCTCTCTCTCTCTCTCTCTCTCTCTAAAACTCAATAAAAAATCTTAAAAAGGAATTGTGCAAGCATATTATTGTAATACTTGGTTTCCCCCCCCTTAGTAACTGATGGATATTGTCAAACGATAGTTATTTAAATAACTGCAGACTATATCCCATAATAAGTTTGTTTCCAGCTTTTTATCACTACAAAAAATGTTGCAATAAACATCCTTATATATACTTTCTTATATTTTGGTGCTTTTATTTTTACAGAGTAAGTTTCTTCGGTTAGGCCAATATGTTTTAAATTTGATACTTTCAGAATATTTTCTTACTATACCATCAGCAATACATCAGTGTCAGTGTCTTGAATTCTTTTTTTTTAAATCCTCACCCAAGGATATTTTTCCATTGATTTTTTTTTTTTTTTTTTTTTTAAGAGAGAGAAGAGGAGAGAGAGGGAAAGAAAGATATATCTATGTGAGAGAAACACATTGATTGGTTGCCTCCTGCATGAGCTCTGACCAGGGCCTGAGCCTGGGAGGAGCCTGCAACCAGGTATGTGCCCTTGGCCTAAACTGGGATCTTTGGGTTCCCAGGCTGATGCTTTTATCCACTGAGCCAAATTGGCTGGGGCTTGAATTCTTACCAACATTTACCTTGATGTTCATGCTTTCAAGAACCTCAGATTTAAAGCAAGTCAAAAGGAATTTTCAAATTACATGTCTCCATCATATTAAACCTCAAAGGTGATAAATAATTTTTAATTATAAATTAATTAAACATTAAGTTGATTCGTTCAAATGCACTGATACTTTATAAACAGTTTTGAATGGGGGTGGTACATAGAATTCTAAATTATGGAGAAGGTTCTACAATTTCAGTATTTCTGTTTGAAGAATGACCAGATTGGGATCTGATAGGGTTTGGTTCATTATTTTTTAGTTGTGATTTACTTCTAGGAAAATAATACTTTTTGCCTTTTGAAAGATAATACATTTTGGCTCCACCATTTCTGATTTGGAAACATCACTGGAGTTGGTCTTTTTTGGTCTAAATGTTGCAATAAGCAATAACTTATTGCTTATAAAAAATGCTTTTTTGACCAACCTAATTTGAAAATTTTGGTTAATAGATTTGTAAGAACTGCTGCTGAGGATGCTCCACATTATATTTACCAGATTCATCCCCTTATCATTATTCAACAAACATTTACTGAGCATTTACGATGTGGCAGAGTCTCCACTTTAGAACAGTTCATCCTGTTGAACTATGGAATTTTCAGTTTATTACTTGTTCTCTTAGGACATAAACAACTAGGTTTGTTCTTGGCTGTTAGAACCTTAGTCAATATTGTTGGTTTGCATTTTTGATACTTGTTTCACGCTTCTACTTTATTACTACTTTTGCTCTTCCTACCTTTTCTTCATAAACATTTATAGCCTTGTAGAGAGAAATGTGGGATACATTTTTAAAATATTTGTAATAGATATTTTCAGGGGTTTTTTTTGCCATTACCTAAAGATATTAATATGCCCATCCATAATCTCAATTTTATACATTTCATTCTCTGATTGATCTTCCTATCTTTTCAGCTTTACTCCCTCTAGAATTCTACCTCCCGTAATCCTGGCAGTACTCTGCTTACCAATAAAATTCAGGACCCATTTATCCTACCACCCTTCATAGTTCCTCATTCTTTTCTTTCTCCATATTCTCATCTATAATTAAATGTAACTAAATGTGTGTAGAAAAACAACATTCAACCTTGATGGCTAATTTTACTCTAAATGTGTGACAGTGAACCCTTCAATGCTGCCCAAGAGCCATTCTGTATTCCCCTACTTTGGTTCATTCTCCCAGCCACTATTTATTAATTTCTACTTTAGCCTCTGGCTTTGAGTACATCCTTTTCTTCATTCTCAGTTGATGACCTAGCATCCTACATCAGTGAGAAAACTGAAGTATCAGAAAACTAAGACTTATCCCACCCCATCTACCCACCCACCAATCCCTGTACCCATGTACTTTCTACCAGTTACTAAATAAACTTTGTAACCAGTCCCTGCATTTGGTCTCTCTTGCAAAATACTGTTGTAGCAATTATCTTTTCTATGTCATTTATCCCCCTCCCCCTTCCTGGATTATTCTCATCATCATCACAAGTTTATTTATCCCATTAAAAAAAAATACACTGTTTCTTCCAATCCTTATTCTCCCCAATTTTTAGTTATAAACCCGTTTCTTTACTCCTCATGTCTCATCTTCAATTCTTTCTTTTTCTTGAATCTACTCCTGCTATGTTCTCACTCCCACAATTCCAGCAAAATAAACTGCTTTTATGGTCTCCTGTGACTTTCATGTAGCTGAATCCAGTGATTACTTCTCTGTCCTTATCACTTTCTTCATTTTGCTTTCATTATAATACCTGTCTGCTCTGCTTGTTCCTCCTCGTCTCCCCTCTTAGTTGGTGAGCCCCTTAGCTCATTATATGATCTAGTTTATCCACTGGTCATTTCATCCTACTTCTTAGTTTTAAATACATACCAGCTGATCCCTAATTTGTATCATTAGCCTGGACACCTTCCCTAAACACTCTTTTCACATATCCAACTTGCTACTCAACATGCCCATTAGATACTTAAATAGACCTTTCATACTGGTATCCTTAACCCACAACTCTGTCTTGTAATTGCTCAGGCTAAAAACCTTGAAGTCATTGTTGATTTCCGTCTATTCTCTAATGTATTGAAAAATCTTGTTACCTTTGCCTTAGAACTACGTATATCTAGAATCTTTGCATCACTCCTCACCCTAGTTGAAGTCATTAACATCATTTCTTACATGTTACCTTAGTAGTTATTTAACTGGTCTCCCAGATTCCATTATTGCTCTTTATTCTCTCGTTAGTGCTTAGAGTAATCCTCTTACATCATTTAAATCAAATCATCACTCTTCTGCTCAAAACCCTCAGTATAAGATCAGTTCTTTAAAACACCTGCTAGGCCATTGGTAAACAAGCCCCCTAATACTCTTAACAGTCCTTTTTTACTATTCTGAGCTACACTTGCCTACTTGAACATTGCAGACCTACTTGAAAATACAACTTATGCACTGGCTGTTTTCTTTGCCTGAAATGCTGCGTACCTTTTAGGTGTTTGCTTAAACTTCACTTTCATGAGGTTTACACTGATCACCCTGTTTAAAATTAAAACTCCTTGCCATAGCCAGTTTTTCGTAGTGGTTAGAGTGTCAGTGTGCAGACTGAAGGGTCACAGGTTCCATTCCAATCATAAGGACTTACCTTGGTTGCAGGTTCCCCAGGCCCAGTCGGGGCACCTGTGCAACCAGTCGATGTGTCTCTCTCTCATCAATATTTCTGTCTCTGTGTCTTTCATTCTAAAAAAGAAAATAATCAGTGGATAAAATAGCCTCAGGTGAGGATCAACTGTTTCCATATACACACTTCTCTTCCCCCTGTCCTAGTATTCCTGTTTTACATTTTACATAACACCTCTTTAAAAACTAGGTACAGTGGACAGATTTTGCATATATAAATACAGCCACTGTGGATGGAACATATTTGTGGAGGGAAATATGTTGTTGTTGCTCACATATACTGTGTAGTTAGGCATCCATGATTGCGTCTGTACCGATCAGGTACATGCTCTTTTTCCTTGTAATTATTTTCTAAAAATTACAGTATAACAACTATTTATATAGCATTTACATTGTATTAAATATTATAAGTCATCTAGAGATGATTTAAAGTTTACAGGAGGATTTGTGTGGGTTATATGCAAATACTAAGCCATGTTATGGAAGGGACTTAAGCATTCTCAGATTTTGTTATCTGAGGTAGGTAGAGTGTGTGAGTGTGTGTGTGATGGAACCAATCCCCCATGAATACCAAGGGACAACTGTAATGTTTTTTATGATTATCATCTGCATACCTCCCCAACCTCCAATTAAATGATAGCTTCTTCAGCTTCACGAGGGCAGGGATAGTTTTGTCTAGTTTACTGAATAGTTTTAAGAGACCTGAACCATGCTGAGTACATACAGGCTATCAATATTCTTGTTTGATTTTGCTCCTCACATTTTAATCTATTTTCTGTTGATATCACTTCCCATTATTCAGAAATGAACTCTTGATGTCACTTTCATCTTCTCACTTATCTTGCTTCCCATTCCCTACATCCTCTTAATGACTTAGTGTTGTAAATTAACTTAATCCAGTGCCTAAAACAGTAACCCCCTACATATTAACTGTATGGATGTCATCACCATCACTTTTACTGAGCTTTGGCAATCTCTGTATTAGCTTCTGTTCCATCCTCTTGAGCCATCCCTTCTCATTATTGCAGTAGACTTCTTAACAGTCTCCCTTTTAAATAACTAGCTTTGCCTCTCACTTTTTGCCTTCATTCTAATTCTTCTTCATCCTAGTGTAATTCTTTCACAGTTCCCTTGGTTTTCTAATACGCAGGTGGGATTGCCTCACTCCCTCTTCAGAAAACCTTTCGGCTCTTCGTTATCTACATGGGACATTCCGAACATTCATGTTCTCCTATCTAAATTTTTCAGGTCCATCATTCACTATGGTTTTCTACTCCTCACATATCTCATTCACTTACATATATCTACATTTGTGCAGGTGGTATTTCTTTACCCTGGATTATCTCTTCCTAAATCCTTATGTTCTCATTTTAAAAATCTTAACTCTTAAATGGTACTTTGTTCCTGATTCCTCACTTAAAGGGCACCAACCCAGCTGGTGTTTTTTTCCTTTTCCCCACTGAGATTATTCTACAATTTGACTCTTCAAAGCCTCTGTCCTCCCCCACATACTCCTAATTCCCAGTAAGTGAAATGAGGCCCAGGCAGGTTTCTTGGGAACAAATTCAGGATGTAGACTAAATATCTTACTGTTTTCCTGTACCTCCAGACTTATTTGAATATCAATGTTTTCATCTGTTTGTTTTCTTTGGTATCTTGTATCCATTTTTACCACCTCCCCCAAACTCCTTTATCTTTATCTGGAGTATCTGCTATTTCATCAAGTACTACCCTCTGCCTACAACTAATGGTAACTATCCTCGTGAAACTTAACCTCAAACTTAGTATTTTATTTTCTTCTCCAGATATTTTAAGAGAGTAATCTTACTGACTCTGTTACCAGAAAGGGGACCTAACTCTGAGTGGATCTGCCCAGGGCCAGCTAGTAGAGTGTGAGTTCTTGGCTTCATACAAAAAATAAAATCACAACACAATCCAGGTGAATTTTAGAGTACTAATATTAAAGCTGGGGGCAATGAAGCCAGGAAGGGCTGGGGAAATGAGCCTAGGCTGGTCTGCTTTGGTTCACTAAGAAGTCAGAGAAAAGGAGGTCTTGGGGACAAGAGCAGGGGATTTGCCCAGGATGTACTGCCATTGCCCTTGCTGCCCTGGTTGCAAGCCTTGTGGGGTCCTTTAGAGTTTCGGAGATGCGTGCCTGTGGGGAAAGAAAGCGGGGGAGAGGGGTACTGTGGGGCAGGGACATGCTCCTCGGAGGGAGAGCATGCTCTGTGCTAGACCTTGGTTTTGGGAGGTTATAAAGGCTGGGCATTTAGCCTGACTGGTGTGGCTCCCTAGTTAGAGCGTGGGTCAAGGGAAGGTACTTAGGTTGCATGCAGGTTAGATCTGGCCCAGATGTTTCTCTCTGTCCCCTCCCCCTCCCTTCCATTAAAAAAAGGCTAGGAGGCATTTAGGAGAAGTCTTAAGGGAGGATCTCAATAGAATATTTATCATCTTTATGCTGATAGACCGAAGAGGTTTATTATCTTCATCTGCCATTGGGTGTAGTAAGCTAGAGGCACTTACTGGTTTCTGCTGTCTCCCTGAGTAGGGTGATTAATTGTTTACCCTGGTTGGGGAGAAGTGCAAACCATTTACTCTTAGGGAAAATAGGATTTAATAGATGGCTGAAAACTGCAGTTTAGCTCTATCTCAGTTTCCCTGTTCTACTTATTCTGGCTCATTAGCCTGTCTCAACTCTACTCTTTATATTTTTAATCCTCAGTTTAGGATCATTTGCCTGCTCCTCCATTATTCCAATGAACTGTGGCAGAGATCACCAGTGCCATCTTTACTGCCCAGTCCTATTACCTCTTTTCAGTTCTTACTGATACTCTGTGATTTGCCTTCCTTCATGAAACTTTCCTCATTGAAGCTGCTTTCTTTTGATTGTCTTCCTGTGCCCTATTAAGGCCTTCCTATAGTTTCATTTACTCTCCCTCTTAAATATTGGATATTCTTCCCCTTCCTCCTCAGGCACACATAATTGTATACTTGTATATAATTTCTTCCTTTCAGTAATCTCATTTAATTCATTAAATTCAACTACAATCTACAAATTTATGATGCCTCTTAAATCTGTATCTATCTTGTCTAATTCTTAAGTTTACAGCCATAGTCTCAGGTCTCTCCCCCAAAAAGAGTTTCACTAGGACCTCTGAATTTGTGCCCCATTTGTAGTGAGACCAAAGTTAGTAAGATCTATGAGGTTATCAAAATACTAGCTTTAGAACTTCAAAATTGAGAAACAAGAAAGGCTTAGCCCTAAGGCTGAACTATAAAAGTTTGATATCTAGGCTCTTCCTGTTGCCAGAGGGCTAGCTTTCACTGAACTTTTTAAAGCTAGAGGCATTAGCATACCTGAGATACAGCCACACCCCAACACTAAGACTCGCCCTTGCCCATCACTTCCATATCTTGGCCACCTGGCCTTAGATGAAAGCTTGCTTTCTGATTTAAACGTGTCTGTTTTTAAAAAGTTCTTCCTGGGAGCAGGAGTGGAATAGAGGGGGCAAATGGAGGAAAAAGGGGACATCTGTATACTTAACAACAATAAAGGCAAATTAAAAAATAAAAAGTAAATGGAAGATGTATCCAATAAAAAAAAAATTCTTTCCCTCCCTTGAATAGTAATTGCAATTATTTCCTGCCACTGGACAAACTTAAATATCCAGCCCACAAAAACCACCCATCCTGACCTAGTCAAGTCTTAAACTTCACTTGTTACTTTGATCCTCCAAAAGCTATTTCCTGTACCTTTCTCAAGGTTTTTCTGTTCATACAGACATGATATAGCTTAAAATACATATTATTCCTAACTGAATTGAAGAGTCTTTATATCTACAGCTTCAGTCACTTTGAAAATATTTTTCTGCCACACCCTTCACCCCCTCTTCCACTTTTCCTCTTCCCCTGGCACTTACCCATTCTTTCTATCAAAATCAGAGCAAAACAGGACAACAGCCTCCCTCACTGGAGTTCAAGCGGAGAAAGCATTTTTCCTGAGGACCAACCAGTAGCCCCAATGAGTCAGCACGTGCTCAGTTCCTTCTTTTAAAACCGCCAATCATATATAACTCCTCCTCCTAGACAGTGACCTAGGGAGTGAAAGTCACCAAACAATTACTGTTTTCTTCTTAGTCCTGAAAAGTCCAAAGTTCCTCTCTCCTTCTTCAGACTGGAGTTTCGAGAGTCCCACCAAAAATTTCTAGGGCGTGCTACTAAGTCAATTTCTACAATTTCAACTTCCATTTGTATTCTTTCCTGAAATCTATCTGCCTAAGAAAGTATTAGTTTTCTACAGATTCTCCTGCACTGTTTTCCTTTTCAGGAATGTCTTACCTCTACCCCCAAAGAGAATGTAATTATGGTGCATTGCCCTAGGGTGTAAAAACTTCAAAGTTGTGCAAAACCTTTCAGACACTTAACTGGGATAATTTGAAAAGGCAGGGTGAGTCCTAGCTGGTTTGGCTTAGTGGATAGAATGTTGGCCTGCAGACTGAAGGGTCCCAGGTTCAATTCTGATTAAGGGCACATACCTGGGTGTAGGAGGTGGGCAGGAGGCAGCTGGTCATTGATTCTCTCTCATTCTTTATGTTTCTATCTCTCTTTCCCCTCTCCCTTCCTCTCTGAAATCAATTTTAAAAAAATTAAAAGAAAAAAGGCAGGATGAGTATCTAGCAAAAGCAAAAGACTTAAAGAACGAAGTTAGACATTTTCTGATAAAAATAATGTTGACTTGGCTTATGAACTTGTCTGTGAGCTCTGGTTTCATTAGTTAGGTTGTTGTGATATTTACATTAACTGAGTATCATTGTTTTGACAGCTAATATTTAAAATATAAAATATACATATGAATGCTAGGTTATGGTCATGGAGTACTTTTTCTTTAACTTGAAGACATCTGTAGGATTATATACAAAGGAGTTTGAAGGTTTTTCCCACTTTTGGAACTAAAGAGAAAAATGTAATAGTTAAAATAACTTATTAAGAGATATTATTGGCTTTGAAACTTATGTTTAACTTTTTTTACTTATGAAAGTAATATGTACTCATTTTGACAAATAGGAACAGCGTATAGTTATATAAAGTAAAATTAAAAGTCGCCATCTTCCAGCTACCCCTCTCCAGTCCCACTCTCTAGAGATAGTCACTATTAAGCCTTTGATATTTATCCTTTTGTACTTCTACAAATAGACTCACATGAGGGTGGCCTTCCCCTATAAATGAGAGAATTTGTCTGCGCTGTGCCTTTCTCTCCTAACAAATATAAATTGTGAGCATTTTCCCAAGTATATATTTAGATACTTTTCATGGCTGCCTAATATTCTTTGAAGGTGTGTTGTTAATTTGTCCCCACCATTTGATAGATTTATCTTTTTTTTTACTGCCATTATAATTAATTTTATGATGGACATTATTGAACCTATATCTTTTCACCAGAGATAGTCATTTTATGAAGAATAAATTCTTAGGATAAGCAGTTTGTAATTTTCATAGGAGGTTTCCAAATTACCTTTCTTAAAATGTAAATATATATACCCCTAGCTGTATAGGAAACAACTTATTTTCCAAAACTCATGCTGATATATGATATCTTTTATTTTTGCCGAATTAATGAACAACACATGCTATGGGTATATGTTTAGTGATTAGAAAGCTATATATTTCTGTATCATTCACCCATTTTAAAACTAGATTTTTATCATTCATTTTGATCTTTTGAAAATATTTTCTCTTTGAATATATTGTAGGATAGTAAGAAGCTAAGAAAATTCCAGGACAAGTAGAATAGGGAAACTAAGATAGTTAAATGGCAATTTGCAGCCACCTAATAAATCCTATCTTCCCTAAACCAGGGATACTTATGAGTAAAAGGTTTTCACTTCTTTCCAACCAGAGGGTAAATAGCTTAAATCACCGTACTCAGAGTTCATCTGCGTAAAGTTGATGAATATCCTCCCTTAAGACTTCCCCTAAATGCCAGCCTTTAAAACCCATGAAAAGAAAGATCCCAATAAGCTCTCCCTCCAGTGAGTATGCCCATGCCTTTCCCTTGCCCCTCTTCCCCCCCACAGGCTCCGATCTCCTAAATTCCAAGAGATTTTGAACCTGGAAAGCAATTGGCAGTGGCAGCTCTTCCCAGGCTAATGTGAACCTGTCTCCAAGGCTCTCTTTTCTCTGACTTCCCCGTAAGCCAAAGCAACCCAGCCTGGGCTCTCCTGTTGCTTCTTCTATGCCCTTCCTTATTTCACTGTTCTAAGTGTGTTTTGCTAAAGACAATAAATTCTTGCTTGCTTTTCTATACTTCGACTCGTGATTGAAATCTTTCCTTCAAGAAGATTAGAACCCAGGTCTTGTCAATTCCTTGGTAACAATATCTTTTTTATTTTTGCCAAATTAACAAATGACACATGGTATCTTGCTATTTTTATTCTTTTTTTTTAAATCCTCACTCGATATTTTTTCATTGATTTTTAGAGAGTATGGAAGGAGGGAGGAGGGGAAGGGAGTGAGAGAGAGAGAGAAACATAGATCGGAGAGACACATCAATTGGCCACCTCCCACACATGCATAACCTGGGCCATGGAGCAAATCTGCAACTGAGGTACGTGCCCTTGGCTGGGAATTGAGCCCAAGAAACTGATTAGTGTGCAACCTCTAACCACTGAGAACACAGTCCAGGGCACCCATTTTAAAATTAGATTTTTATCATTAATTTGATCTTGGTTCTTTAAAAATATTTTATCTTTACAGCAATTAGAATATGATCTCGATCAAATAATGAATTAAGCTATGTGACTTTGAATTTTATGATATCCCAGTTTTCATGATAATATAGACCAATTTTTTTTCCATGGTAAATTCCAGTGTTATTCTGTTTTATTGATTCTTTAACAGTTAAGAGAAGAAAGCCGGAGGCTGGCTTTGGCTGCCAAAAGAGAAAAGCGAAAGGAGAAGAGAAGAAAGAAAAAGGAAGAACAAAGAAGAAAACTAGAAGAAATTGAAGCGAAAAATAAAGAGAACTTTGAACTCCAAGCTGCTCAAGAAAAAGAAAAGCATAAAGTTGAAGGTAGTTTTCTCTACAAACCATCTAATTAATTTGTTTCATATAATACATTGTATTGAAAATTACATTTTTAAAATATCAGTAACTTAGGTAAAATTAGATTGCTAAATTAATAAGCCCTTAAAGTGTTATGTGCTATTTTTATTTATAGACTCTCCCTAGCTTTTTTTATTATGAAGATATTAAAAGAATGATAAAACACCTGAATACACTTTACCTAGATTTTAATAAAAATAAGCATTTTACCCATTTACTTCAACTTCTTTTCCTCTAAATATGCATACAGATTTTTTTCTAAGCTATCTGAAAGTAAATTGCAGACATTCTGACATTGTACTTAAAAAATTTCAACATACACTTGACGTTTGCTTACATAATCGTACTACCTAAAAAAAGTAACTGTAGTTTGGTAATATTATCTATAATCCAGACCATATTCAGATTTTTCTCAAATGAGGGAATTATTTTTAACTAAGTTCTAGTTAAAGATTATTTGAGATGACATTCTGAGAAAGAACCATCACTGCTAAATTACCAAATATGTATACAGTGTGTGTGTGTGTGTTTTCTACCTCCTCCAGCCTTTTAATTTGAAAAAAATTTGAACTAAAGAAATGTCTAAGGATTAGTATGTTGAACACCTGAATATCACCTAGATTGTTATAACATTTTGGCACATTTGTTTATCTTCTTTCTTCTTTTTTTGAACAGTTTGCATGTAAGATGTATGTATCATGCGAAATCACCCTTAAATACTTGATTATGTATTTCCCAGAAAAATGACATATTTTACATAACCACAATAACATTATAATATCTTAGAAATGTAATTATATAAAACATTTAATATACAGTGTATAGTCACATTTATAAAATTGTCCCCTAAATAATTCTTATACTTGCCTATTATGTATTGTTTAGGACATAGAATAGATCAGTCATATTTATCTCCTTATGATGAATGCTGGAATGACGGATGACTTTATGTCTAAAACACATCGTTTTCTTTCTTGAAGTGCTTAAAGCTAAATAGATTCTAAGAATTCTTATAATTTCCTAATTCATTATTGGTACTTTTACAGATGAGCCTGAAGTCTTGACAGAGCCTCCAAGTGCCACAACCACCACTACTATAGGTATATCTGCAACCTGGACAACTTTGGCAGGTTCCCATGGTAAAAGAAATAATACCATAACTACAACCAGTTCAAAGAGGAAAAACAGGAAAAATAAAATGACTCCAGAAAATGTTCAAATTATATTTGATGATCCACTACCAATCTCATACAGTCAGCCAGAGAAGGTGAACGGAGGAGAGTCAAAAAGTAGCAGTACCAGCGAGAGTGGGGACAGTGATAACATGAGGATTTCCAGCTGCAGTGATGAAAGTAGTAACAGCAATAGCAGCCGAAAGAGTGACAATCATTCACCTGCGGTGGTTCCTACCACTGTGACCAACAAGAAGCAGCCATCAGTTCTGGTTACATTTCCAAAGGAGGAGAGAAAATCTGTTTCTGGCAAGACTTCAATAAAGTTAGTTCCAATTTTTATTGTTATAATTTATAGTATCATGAAATGCTTATTGCTAATTTTTTTTATAAATCCACTAAAGAACAGCAGAACAAGAATTTGCCTTTGTTTTGACAACACAATTTTATTTGATTTGAAAAATATAAAAACTTTTTAGTTTTTATATTAATGAGAGATAAAATTATTTTTACTATGTAATTTATTCATTTTGTTAAACTTACCCCATAAAAAGTATTGATTACAGGTACTCAGTGATTATTATTGCGATTAAACTCTGCTAAATTTTAACTCTAGGTAGCATCTTCTTTTGTTGTTGTTAATCCTCACTGGAGGGTATTTTTCCATTGATTTTTAGAAAAAGTGAAAGGTGAGGGTGGAGAGAGAAAAATCACCTCCAGCATGCACATGCCTCTAACCACTTAACACACTGACCAGAGTTATTTTTTCCTTTTTTTTTTTTTTTTTCGCTCATTCCCTCCAGCACCCCCAGTCCCTACCTTACCAACATCTGTCAGCCTGCTCTCTATGAGTCTCTCTCTCTGTTTTGCTTGTAAGCTCATTTTGTTCATTAGATTCCACATATGAGTGAAATTATATTCTACTACTCTGTCTCTGACTGGCTGATTTCACTTAGCATAATGCTCTCCAGGTTCATCTTTGCTGTTGCAAAGTGTAAGGTTAGCCTTTTTTGGCCAAGTAGTATTCCATTGTGTAAATATACCATAGTTTTTTTTCTTTTCTTTTTTTTTTTCTTTTTTTTTAGTTTTTTTCTTTATCCACTCATTTACTGATGTACACTTGGGCTGCTTCCAAATCTTGGCTGTTATAAATAATGCTGCAATGAACATAGGTGTGCATATATTTTTTTTTTTGAATTAATGTTTCAGGTTTCTTTGTATAAATTCCCAGATGTGGGATCTCTGGGTATTAAGGCAGTTTTGTTTTTGAATTTTTTGGCATAACTCCATACAGCTTTTCACAGTGACTGCAGCAATCTGCATTCCTACTAACAGTACACGAGGGTTCCCTTTTTTTCACATTCTGGCCAACACTTGTTTGTTGGTTTATTGATGACAGCCATTCTGACAGAGGTAAGAAGAACCATCTCCTTGTGGTTTTAATTTGCATTTCTATGATAATTAATGACCTTGAGCATCTTTTCATAGGTCTGTTTGCCTTCTGTTTGTCTCTTTGGAGAAGTGTCTATTCAAATCTTTTGCCCATTTTTTAATTGGATTTTTTTTTATGTGGTGAGTTGTATAAATTCTTTATAAATTTTGGGCTATTAACCCATTATCAGCTATATCGGCAAATATGTTCTCCCATTCAGTGGATTGTCTTTTCAGTTTGTTGAAGGTTTCCTTGCTATGTAAAAACTTTTTAATACATTTTAGTCCCCTTTGTTTAAATTTTTTCCTTTGTTTTTCTTTTTTTTTTAAATATAGTTTATTGGTTTTTTTACAGAGAGGAAGGGAGAGGGATAGAGAGTTAGAAACATAGATCAGCTGCCTCCTGCACACCTCCTACTGGGGATGTGCCCGCAACCAAGGTACATGCCCTTGATCGGAATCGAACCCGGGACCCCTCAATCCGCAGACAGATGCTCTATCCACTGAGCCAAACTGGTCAGGGCGATTGCTATGTCCTTATATTATAGTTTTGATATTAAGTAGCATGATTCCTCCACCTTTGTTGTTCTTTCTCAAGGTTGCTGTTGCTGTTTGGAATCTTTTGTGGTTCCATATAAATTTTTGGAATATTCTAGTACTGTGAAATATGCCTTTGGTATTTTGATAAGAATTGAGTTGAATCTATAGATGATTTTGGATAGTATGGACATTTTAGTGATGTTAATTCTTTTAATCATGAACATGATATATGCTTCTACTTGTTTGTATTTTCTTCAGTTTCTTTCTTGAGTCTCTTATAGTTTTCTAAGTACAAATCTTTTATATCCATGGTTAAATTTATTTCTAGGTATTTTAGTCTTTTTGAAGCAATTGTGAATGGGAATGTTTTCTTAGTTTCCCTTTCTTTTTTATTTCTTTTTTATTTTTTTATTTTTTTAAAAATATATTTTATTGATTCTTTACAGAGAGGAAGAGAGAGGGATAGAGAGTTAGAAACATCGATGAGAGAGAAACATTGATCAGCTGCCCCCTGCACACTCCCACTGGGGATGTGCCCGCAATCAAGGTACATGCCCTTGACCGGAATTGAACCTGGGACCCTTCAGTCCGCAGGCCGACGCTCTATTCACTGAGCCAAACCGGTTAGGGCTTAGTTTCCCTTTCTGATAGTTCATTATTGATGTATAAATATATGCCACTGATTTCTGTATATTTATTTTGTATCTTGGTGGAATCTTTAGGTTCTATATACACAGTATCATGTTATCTGCAAATAATGACAGTTTTATTAATTTTTTCAAGTTTGGATTCCTTTCATTTCTTCTTTTTGTCTGATTATTATGGATAGGATTTCTAGTACTGTGTTGAATAAGAATGCTGAAAGCGGGCATCCCTGTCTTGTTCCTGATCTTAAGGGAAACACTTATAGTTTTTGTCCATTGAATATGATGTTGGCTGTGGGTTTGTCATATATGGCCTTTATTGTGTTGTTCCCTCTATTCCCACTTTGCTGAGAGATTTTATCATAAGTGGTTACTGGATTTTATCAAATGCTTTTTCTATGTCTATTGATATGATCATGTGGTTTTTATGTTCCATTTTATTTAAGTGATGTATCCCATTTACTGATTTACCAATATTTTATCAACCTTGCATCTCCAGAACAAATCCCACTTGGTTATGGTGTATGGTCTTATTCATGTGTTGCTGGATCAAGGTTGCTAATATTGTGTTGAGGATTTTAGCATCTAAGTTCATCAGGAGTATTGACCTATCATTTTCTTTCTTTGTAATGGCTTTATCTCGTTTTGGAATTATAGGATAATGCTGGCCTCATAAAATGAGCTTGGGACTCTTCCGTCCTCTTGAATTCTTTTAATAGTTTGAGAAGGATTGGTGTTAGTTCTTTGAATGTTTGGTAACATTCATCTGTGAAGCCATCTGGTCCAGGAGTTTTGTTTATTGGGAGATGTTTTATTTTATTTTTAATTACTGCTTCAATTTCATTAGTTGTAATCTGTCTACTCAGATGCTCTGACTCTTACTGACCCAGTTTTAGAAGATTATATATTTCTAGGAATTTTATCTATTTCTTCTAGATTTTCCAATTTGTTGGCATATAGTTATTTTCTAGAAACTATCTTTTAAAATATTTTCATATTCTGCTAAGTATTGAAAAATGAAAAGTAAACTTCTTATTAGGGTACCATGTTCATTCTAAAAATAAATAAAACAATTGCCCAGAGGGTATGGTTCAGTGGTTGAGCTTGAGCATCAACCTATGAACCTGGAAGTCATGGTTCAATTCCCAGTCAGGGCATATGCTTGTGTTATTGCCTTGATCCCCGTAGGAGGCATGCAGAAGTAAACTGATCAATGTTTCTCTCTCATCATTGATGTTTCTATCTCTCTTTTCCTCTCCCTTCTTCTCTGAAATCAATAAAAATATATTTTAAAATAAATAAAACAATAAAATGATGTAAATGATTGCCTTTATCATTTAAAAATTCTACATCTGCTCTATATTTAATGTACTTACCCTTTCTCTGTTAAAGATTATCAGAGACTGTCACTGAAATGACCAGTAATTCTCTGTCCACTTGCACAAAATCGGGTCCATCTCCCCTTTCTTCTCCAAATGGGAAGTTAACCGTGGCAAGTCCTAAGCGAGGACAAAAGAGGGAAGAAGGATGGAAAGAAGTTGTAAGAAGGTGAGTACTTGTTTCCTTGATTGTTTTTCTCAGTTTTTCAATATGCTGTATTTCGAATTGAAATATGGATTATTACCTTACAATTAAATTCCTCCAAGTATTTCAAAGGTTGCAGACTGGTGGCCCAAGCCCGAATCTCACTAACAGAGACGATCTACATCATATTTTAGATGATAAAAACACACAGCAGCATATGTTAATATTCTTAAAAATTGGGAGCTTTTTACATAAAAAGATGACTGTTATCTACTTAATCCTTATAGGTAGTGGTATTTGGTAGAGAACTCATTTAAGTTTTTTAAGGTGATAGATGGTGTTTTCTTCAGATTTATAATCTCAGATCCCAGGTAATGTCTAATGCATGCTTATAAGTATTTGAAGAATGAGTAAATACTGGTTTTAAACTTTACTACACACCCAGAAAGGATTTTAAATCTTTGGTAACTCATGTTAAAGAACCCCTAGAAATTCCATCAAAAAATTAAACTTTTGATTATTTGAAGCAACAGCTTTCTTTATCTGTCTTTGTCTCACACTACACATTAACTTATTCACATACCCTATTGTAGTCATTGAAATCGCAATATCTGAGCACTTTCTGCACGAAAATAAGGTAATTCGGTTTTTCCATGTGCAATTTTATATTGTGATTACAAAGACATTCCTAGCATTTCAAAATAATAATCACTTATTCATTATTCTCTTTAGGGAAGAAGGAATTGTCAAGAAATTTAGTTATGTATATAAAAGGGCAGGGATAATATCTTACCTTTTAAAATATAACTTTGAAATATGTTTTCATTGATTTTAGAGAGAGGAGGAGAAAAGGAGAGAGAAACATCAGTAAGTCATGGATTGGCTGCCTCCTGCACGTGCCCCACATGGGGATTGAACCCTCAACCTGGGCTTGTGCCTTAACCGGAATTGAACCGTGACCTCCTTGTTCATAGGTCAATGCTCAATCACTGAGCCATGTCAGCCGGGCTGTTTTGCTTTTTTTGAAATCTCAGTGGGTTCTTCCTTTTCTCATACTACTGAACATTCTCTTAGTGAGTCTCTATGTCTGGATAATTTTAATGCCTCCAGAAGAATGCAGGGAAAGAAATTTTTAATGTCAACCTTTCAGTTATATATTAGAGAATAAAAAGAAGAATGTGAACCAATCACCCAAATGTGCCCACAAGAAACCATTTTATCTCCTTGGGCTGGATTAGATGCTCTAACCATTGTTAGTTTAGTTTATCTCATTAAGCCACTCCTGGCATGGTATTATGGCTCTCACTTGGTGTGTACATAGTCAGTGTACATATAGGCAGAAACCTGTCTCTCTTATTTGCTCTTTTATTTGCATTAGCACAGTGCATGTCTGCATAGCATGTACTTTACACATATTTATGAAGAATGAAAATCAACAAAACAGTCTTTCGTTACTATATTTTATCCCTTTTCCCCTCCCCTCCTTTCCCCTTCCGTCCAATCCCTCCCCTCCCCTCATTTTTTCTATAATTCCTAATTGCCTTTTATCACCTAGAGTGAGAATAGATAGAAAATGCTTATTCAGCAAAAATCTATTCTGTATTTTCAAAAACAGATTTTAGTAGTACTCTCTCTTATTTTAATGACAACACTGAAACTAATGACTTATTTTAATTTATCTTTGCAACTTTTAAACAGGTCCAAGAAAGTATCTGTTCCATCAACTGTGATATCCAGAGTGATTGGAAGAGGAGGCTGTAATATTAATGCTATTCGGGAGTTCACGGGTGCACACATAGATATTGATAAGCAGAAAGACAAGACAGGAGACCGGATAATAACAATAAGGCAAAATTTTGTTTCTTATGTTTTCTTCCTTTGTGTTATATTGCACTGTAGATTAATGAAATACAAGCACTTGAGTTTTCAGTGGAACTTTGCATTTAATAGCATACTTTTTAAAAATCGGAATTTTAAAAGATAACCTTTATAATTTTTTCACATGAAGTATTTCAAAGGGCTTTAAAGGCATATTTGTTGTGTGCAGCAAAAGTTTAGATTATCTTTTCCTTACATAACTTTATATGACAGTCTTAAAATTTTTCTGAGACTTTTAAAAAGGATTTCTTAACAACACATTTTAAGCAGTAGGTTTTCATCTTTCTTTTAAGTTAGCATTTGAGCTTTGTTATTCTGAGATTGTGTCCTTAGAGTATGAGCTCATAATAGATTTAAACTTGAAGTGAATATTTGTCTTGAATTGAATATGTGTGTACCTGAATACCCTTAAAATGAAGATGATATTCTGAGGAACCATAAGTTTGGTGCCCCTTGACAGTAATAGGAGAACTGAACTGATAGTTTTATAGCTTATCTTGTATTTATTCTCTCCTATCTTGTTTTCTCTCTCCTGAACTAGGTTGGTGGTCACAACCTGCCTTATATAGAGCAGAGGAAAACAGATACCCTTTATAAGTAATTTCCCCTTTAGGTTTTTTATTTTAATATATTTTTATTTCTGAGAAGAAGGGAGAGGGAGAGATAGAAACATCAATGATGAGAGAGAACATTGATCGGCTGTCTCCTGCACGATCAATTGAGCCTGCATCCTGGGCATGGGCCCTGACTGGGAATTGAACTGTGATCTCCTTGGTCATAGGTTGGACACTCAACCACTGAGCCACATCAGCTGGCCCCCTTAAGGGTTTTTGCTATCAAATATTTTCGTGAAGAAACAACACTTAGGGTTTGACCTTGTTAACATTGTTTGTGTTATTAGGATTCCTCTCATTTTGAGACATCATTCCAGAGAATTATAATAATTGTTCTACTAGACAAACCACTAATAAGTATGCCATAGAAGGAGTTATCTTAAGTACCAGGATTTAAAATAAAATACTGTTTTCTTGCTCAGTTGTATTATTTCCCTTGTTTACTTTGCTTTTAGTATTGACCAACTATTTAACTTACAGAAACATTATAGATTAAATATTTAAGTGCAGTAGTTTTTCTAACTAGTGTATTTTATCATAGGAAATCATTTTTTTAATCTAAGGAAACAATAGTAAATGGAATTTCTAGAAAATAAATCACTATTTCTTTTAAAAATATAGTGGCTTGTCAGGACAGTGTATTACTTTAATTGCAGAATACCTGAAGAGTTGACTATTGTTCTCTGTATGTACATATATACACACATGCTAATGAATTTAGGCTTTATGTATTTAAAAATAGACCTAATTTTTTTTTGTCAACCTACAGGGGTGGCACTGAATCAACAAGACAAGCAACTCAGTTGATCAATGCTCTGATCAAGGATCCAGACAAAGAAATTGATGAACTTATTCCAAAGAATCGTTTGAAAAGCTCAGTAAATTCCAAAATAGGGTCCTCAGCACCTACCACCACTGCTGCTAACAGTTCCTTAATGGGAATTAAAATGACGACTGTAGCTCTGTCATCAACATCTCAAACTGCCACAGCACTCACTGTGCCTGCAATTTCTTCTGCATCTACTCACAAAACCATTAAGAACCCAGTGAATAATGTGAGGCCTGGTTTTCCAGTTTCTCTTCCATTAGCATATCCTCCTCCACAGTTTGCACATGCTTTGCTTGCTGCTCAGACTTTCCAGCAGATTCGTCCACCAAGGTTGCCCATGACCCACTTTGGAGGTACTTTTCCACCAGCTCAATCCACTTGGGGTCCTTTTCCTGTCAGGCCTTTGAGCCCTGCCAGAGCTACTAACTCACCTAAGCCTCACATGGTGCCTCGCCATAGCAATCAGAATAGCAGTGGTTCTCAGGTGAATTCAGCAGGTTCTTTAACTTCCAGTCCAACAACTACAACCAGTTCATCAGCTTCAACGGTGCCTGGTACATCTGCAAATGGCAGTCCAAGTTCACCTTCTGTCAGAAGGCAGCTTTTCGTCACAGTTGTGAAGACATCCAATGCCACCACCACAACGGTAACAACCACAGCAAGCAACAACAGCACTGCACCCACAAATGCCACATATCCCATGCCTACTGCCAAAGAACACTATCCAGTATCATCCCCATCCTCCCCATCACCACCAGCTCAGCCAGGAGGGGTTTCTAGGAATAGCCCTTTGGATTGTGGAACAGCATCTCCAAATAAAGGGGCATCTTCCTCTGAACAGGAAGCAGGTAGTCCTCCAGTAGTAGAAACAGTAAATAGTAGACCTTCAAACAGCAGCAGTTCTGGGAGTTCATCAGTTCATTCTGTTCAGCAACAACCTCCAGGATCTGTTTCTCAGGAGCCAAGACCACCTCTTCAGCAGTCTCAGGTTCCTCCTCCGGAGGTTAGAATGACTGTTCCTCCTTTAGCAACAAGTTCTGCTCCGGTGGCAGTGCCTTCTACTGCCCCAGTGACTTACCCCATGCCTCAGACACAAATGGGATGCTCCCAGCCTGCTCCTAAAATGGAAACCCCTGCTATTAGACCACCCTCTCATGGCACAACCGCCCCTCATAAGAACCCAGCTCCAGTTCAGAATTCATCTGTTGCAGTCCTCAGTGTCAATCACATTAAAAGACCTCACAGTGTTCCCTCTTCTGTTCAGCTACCTTCGACCTTAAGTACACAAAGTGCTTGTCAGAATTCAGTACATCCAGCAAATAAGCCTATTGCTCCCAATTTCAGTGCACCCTTACCATTTGGGCCCTTTAGCACATTGTTTGAAAATAGCCCTACTTCTGCTCATGCCTTCTGGGGAGGATCAGTTGTTTCATCTCAGTCAACACCAGAATCTATGCTATCAGGAAAATCCTCATATTTGCCAAATTCAGATCCTTTACATCAGTCTGATACTTCCAAAGCTCCAGGTTTTAGACCACCATTACAGAGACCTGCTCCAAGTCCCTCAGGTAAGTTTGTATTTTCTGATATTCCACAGCTGCCCATTTACACAAGTGATGTGAAAACTCATAGCCATTTTCTAATAATTTTACTCTGGGCCAGATAGACAGAAATTTGCTGTGTTTTTTAAACTCAAATGTTTTAATCTTTTTAGAAGTACAGGGATTTCATTTTGAATTTCCCATAAATAAACTTATCAGATATATTTTTCTCTCAATGTAAAAAAGTCTCTTATGTTTTAATTTAATAAGGTGATACCATTTTATTAATTATATTTTATTTCAAATTGCATTTTATTTGAAATAAAATATAATTAACAAAAGAATTTTAATATTTGATTTCATTTCATTATCTTTTTTTAAAAGAATGAGAAAAATATATAGGTACATAGTTTAATAGGGTTGCTACTAACCACATGTGCTATTTAAAGTTAAATAAAATTGAAGATGGTAGTCAAGCTGGTCGGTCATATTTCTCTTTATTTTAATTTGTTTTTCCAGTTTCATTTAAATATAATTGACATACGTTACTGTATAAGTTTAAGCTGTACAGCATAATGGTTTGACTTACATATATTGTGAGTTGATTACTGCTGTTAGCATACATCATTTCATAAAGGCCTAATAAAAAGCAAAGAAGTTTTTTTGTGTTGAAAGTTCTTAGGATTTACTGTTTCTTAATAACTTCCATACACACACATACACACACACCAATGTTAAGTCTAGTCATCATGGTGTACATTACATTCCTAATACTTATTTATTTTATACAAGTTCATACCTCTGACCACCTTCTACCATTAACCTACTCTCCCAAATTTGATCTCTTTTTTAGTTTGTTTATTTTTAAATTCTACATACAAGTGGATTCACAGTATCCACTTGTCTGGCTTATTTCAATTAGTGTAATTCCCTCACCATCCACCCATGTAGTAAAAAATGGCAGGATTTTCTTATTTATGGCTGAATAAGATTCATATATATATATATGTATGTGTATACTTTATATATCCTCCTATACAGTAAAAGACTAATATGCAAATCTACCAAATGGCTGAATGACCGGTTGCTGTGATGCACACTGACCACCAGGGGGGCAGACGCTCAACACAGAAGCTGCCCCTGGTGGTCAGTGTGCTCCCACAGTGGGAGCACTGCTCAGCCAGATTCTGGGCTGACGGCTGGTGAGTGCAGAGGGTGGCAGTGGCGTCTTCCACCTCCAAGGCAGTGCTAAGGACCCCTCTCAGGTGGACATCCCCCAAGGGGTCCCAGATTGTGAGAGGGTGCAGGCCAGGTTGAGGGATACCACCCCCACTCACCGGGCCTCTAGTATACTATGTCACTATTCATTTATCTGCCAGATAGACACTTAGGTTTTTCCCCTATCTTAGCTGTTATGAATAGTGCTGCTGTGAATGTGGGATTGTAGATATCTTTTTTAGTTAGTTGTTTTTTTAAAATTTTTATTTGTTTCCTTCCAATATATTCCCAGAAATGGAATTACTAGTTCTGTTTTGGTAGTTCTGTTTTCAGGTTTTTTTGAGGATCCTTCCTGGGAAAGAGGAAGGATTGTTTTTCTTAGTGGCTATAAGTTGGCCATACTTGTATTTCAAATGCTTTATAAGCCCATACCTCTAGTGGCTAACATATCAAACACATCACATTTTCATAGAAAGTGCTGATATTTATAGAGTATATTTGTGAGTGATTATTTTCTTAACTATTTACTTTGAAATAATTTTATATTTATAGAAGAGTTCTTCTGTAACTACCTCAGCTTTCCCTAATGTTAAATATCTATGTAACTAATCATGGTACTTTTATTAAAACTAAGAAAACAATATACAATATAATTAAACTGCAAGCTTTGTTCAGATTTTATCAGGTTTTTTTTCCAATGATATCCTGTCTCTGTTGTAATCTTTAATCCAGAATATCAAATTGCTTTTAGAGCTATATGTTTTAATATGAAAATTTTAAGCAATTTAAGAGGGTCCATGCTAGTGATAAACTATGGTCCATGGGCCAAGTATGTCTGGCTTCCTGTTTTGTTTTGTTTTTATGAATTACATTCTTTTTTATTTTTAAATATATTTCTTTATTGATTTCAAAGAGGAAGGGAAAGGGAGAGAGAGAGAGAAACATCAATGAGAGAGAATCATTGATTGGCTGCCTACTGTACACCCCCCACTGGGGATGGAGCCCACAACCTGGATATGTGCCCTTGGCTGGAATCAAACCTGGGACCCTTCAGTCCACAGGCCGATGCTCTATCCAACGAGCCAGACTGGCTAGGACACTACCTCCTTTATTACATTTGTGATTTTTTTAAAACTGAGATATAAGGTTGTATAAGATTTTTTTAAAAATATATTTTATTGATTTTTTACAGAGAGGAAAGGAAAGGGATAGATAGTTAGAAACATCGATGAGAGAGAAACATCGATCAACTACCTCCTGCATGCCCACCACTGGGGATGTGCCTGCAACCCAGGTACATGCCTTTGACTGGAATCGAGCCTGGGACCTTTCAGTCCGCAGGCCGACGCTCTATCCACTGAGCCAAACTGGTTAGGGCTGTATAAGATTTTTTAAGTGTATTTTTAAAAAAAACTTTTAAAGAATAATATTAGTAACACAAAAAATAGGAAATTCGAATTTTAGTGTTCACAAAGCTTTGTTGAAATCAGCCATGCCCATTCATTTAATATTATTATAGTTGCTCTTTTGCTCTAATGACAGCCTATAAATATTTATTATTTAGCCCTTTACAGAAAGGTTGCCAATCTGATCTGTGTTATCTAAGACACTGGAGGCCCGGTGCATGAAATTTGTGCACTTGGTGGGGGCGTCCCTCAGCCCAGCCTGCACCCTCTTGCAGTCCAGGAGCCCTCGGGGGATGTCCGACTGACGGCTTAGGCCTGCTCTCCATAGGGAGCAGGCCTAAGCCGTCAGTCAGACATCCTTAGCGCTGCTACGGAGGCAGAGAGGTTCTCACCACCGCCCCTGTGCTTGCCAGCCATGAGCACAGCTCAGGGCTTCTGGCTGAGCAGTATTCCCACTGTGGGAGTGCATTGACCACCAGGGGGCAGCTCCTGCATTGAGCGTCTGCCTTCTGGTGGTCAGTGCATGTCATAGTGACCAGTCATTCTGCTGTTCAGTCTATTTGCATATTAGCCTTTTATTATATAGGATGACATTCTCTAACAAAAAAATTCTAAATTTAATGGGAAATGATTGTTATTTTTACTTAATAATGTGACAGTAGTGTAATGAACATTTACATCAGTAAATACTTCTTTGCTGGGGGTTCACTGAAATATATGTATACTCTCAAAAACAATTTATCTTGTACTAAAACAATAGAATCTATAATTTGACTTGGAAACATCATAATATACTAATACATTGGAAATGTTTTTTTTTATAATACTTCACCTTTCAAAAAATATGAAAATCTAGGTGATATGTTGAGAAAGAGTAAAATTAAAATTTAGAGAAAAAGGAAGTAAATTCTTATTTTGTGGAAAGATACAGAAAGCTTTATAAGGGAGGCAAGATTTAGGGAATGTGTACAGTTAAGGAGAGCCAAAATTAGTATTGAAGTTTAACTTGAGAGTCCATCGGAAGATAATACATTAGATTCGGGTTAGAACAGGCATGTTTGCCTTTACAACTCTATTCCACCATTACTACATCCAAGAAAATTAACATTAATTCAGTAATAGCACCAAATATGCATTATCTTCATCCCAGATACATTCTTTATGCCTGTGTGTGTATGTGTATGTGTGTGTGTGTGATGGGGGTTGGGGAGGTGTTTCCTTTTGATCCAAGATCAAATCAAGGTTCACACATTGCCTTTGGCTGTTATGTCTTTTTGTATTTTATTTTTCCCCATTGCATTTATTACTAACATAAAAATTGTTAAAAAGAAAAAAATTCATTTTCAGTTCTCCAATGGGTCTCATCCCTCCCTCTTGGCCACACAAAACCTGACCCATTTCCTCAGGGCCAGTTCAAGACTGAGCCTGCTCACGCTGTTTTCACAGAAAACAACCAGTGGTAGTGACGCAAGGACAGAGGTCGGAAGAGCATGTCAGGACTGTCCAGCTTCCACCCAAAGATAGGCCAGGTGGAGAGCCACAAAATTCAAATGAAAGGGCTGGTGTCCTCACAACGACATAGTTTAAGGAAATAGGCTGTAGAGGAAATAGGATAGGCCCACCAGAGGCTTTAGAGCACATTTCATGGGCCTGTGTCAAACCCAGAAAAAGCGACACCAGAAGAATGGGGAGGCCAGGAAGGAATTCTCTTGGAAAGTTTCCCAATTCTCCCAAGTTGGGAGGTCTGGAGAGCCTCAAGGGCACCAAGAGCCTCACTCATTTTGGGCACAAATTCTTTAGTATGGGGAAGCCACAGAAATGCCACAGACACTGTGACTGTGAGGGGATGTACATTTATCAAGACAACGATCACAGACCACAGCACTGTCGGCCATGCTACTGATAGCAAAACTCTGAAAACCAAAAGCAGGGAGAGTGGCTTTCGGGAAGTAACTCTGTCCCAGTCATCCAAACTTGACCCCGGGTCAGACAACTTGGGGAGTTTCACAGAGCAGCTGCCAACATTGGAAGCAGGGGTTATCAATAAAAAGGACTTAAAACAAGCAGCCAGAAGAGGGGAATGGTATGAAACTGTTCTAGGGCTCAGGAATCGAGGGCAGCACTGGAGGCTCGGTGGACAGATGCACAAGAAATAGCACCAAATAAGTTCCCTGCTCAGGATTCTGTTGGCAAGGGGAAAGAGGACCCAGGAGGCAGTTGAGAGAGCAAAGATGGGGTCCTGGAGGCTGGATCGGCAGAAATAGTGCACACCTCACCCCGGTGATGAAACACTGGACCCCATATGGGGCACGTGATGGACAGGGGTGGGTGTTACTGACTCAGGATGATAACTGTCATAGTAGCTGTCACAGGGCCACAGGGAAATACATGGCCACTAAGTCACAGAGGGCTCCCTTTAGCTCAGCTGGGAAGGCATAATCTCACAGAGGAGGTCCATTGAGACCTGGGGGGCAGAAGGCACAAAGGTCCTCATATCAACAGTGACCATCAAATTTATCTTCTATATCTTGGAGACAGGTCATCTTTTTTTTTTTTAATATATTGTTATTGACTTCAGAGAGGAAGGGAAAGGGTGAGAATGAGATAGAAACACCAATGATGAGAGAGAATCATTGATAGGCTGCCTGCTGCACCCCCAACTGGGGATCAAGCCCACAACCCAGGCATGTACCCTTGACCAGAGTTGAACCTGGGACCTTTCAGTCCACAGGCCAACGCTCTATCCACTGAGCCAAACCGTCTAGGGCTAGGGGGCAGGTCATCTTGACAAATAACCAGCTTGTGACCGTTCAAGGGTGTTTTTGTTCTTTGTGAAAGACTACCACGGTCTGGCCCAGTAAAAAGAGGCTCAGCATTGACCCCCCCACCAACCACAACCATATAGGCCAAACCTGGGGCCTAAGCCTCCCTAAACTGGGCCTCTTTTTCAGGAAGGAGGTGAGAGATTCAGCAGTAGTGGAGTCATCAGTCCCCCTGATCCAGGGGGACCTCTGTGAAAAGAGTCTGCATTCTTTTGTTTCTGGCTCCTTTCACTCAACATCACATTTGTGAGATTCATCCAAGTTGCCTGTAGCAGGAGTTTGCTCATTTTTATTGCAGTGTAGTATCCCACTGATTGCATGCACACACAATAACTTATCCATTCTACTAATGGATTCCAGTTTGGGGCAGATTTAGGGTCACCAGGCTTTCCATTGGCCATGTGGGGAGGGCCTTCCCACAGGATTCCCATTGTCTTTGTCCCCAGTCACTTCCTGTTTGGGCACCTGGGGCTGTGGCAGCAGTGGCTACAGCTGATTCTTCTTTCGCTTTGGCATTGTAGTTGTAGCCTGCTATATCTCTTTACTCTCCCCCAGTCTAAAACATTTGACTACCTTCCTTTGTTCTTCTTGACATTGAATCGTTTGAAGAGCCTAGTTGCCCTAAAAAATGTCTCACATTTCAGATTCACTGTTTCTTCAACCCGTGATTAAAGTCCAACATTTCTAGCAGGAACATCAGAGAGGTGGTGTTTTGAAATTCACACTGCCTTACATGAGGAGCACTCAATGACATTGTCCCACTGGTGGCTATGGAAAGTATGGCCACTTAGTTAAGGTGCTAACCATCAGATTTCTCTGTTGCAGAGGTATAGCTACAGCTTTTTCTTTTCCCCCCTGTAGTTTTCTTGTTAAGGGCTTATTAAATTTTTATAGTACTTTCAGGTTCACAGTAAAATTGAGAGAAACGTACAGAGATTTTCTTTATACCCGTCTCCACAAAGGCATAGCCCATATTTACAATTGATAAACCTTCATCAACATGTCCTTATCAAAGTCCTTAGCATGCATTAGGATTCACTGTTAGTGACTGATGTATATTCCTGTGGATTCGAACAAATGTTTAATGATCAGAATCTACAATTAGAGTATTCATACAAAGTATTCTCAGTGTCTTAGAAATCCTCTGTTTTGCCTATTCACTCTTCCCTTCCCCCTAAGTTTTGTTTTTTAAAATATTTTTTATGATTTTTAGAGAGAGAGAAAGGGCAAGGGAGACACAGAAACATCAATGTGAGAGAACATCATCGGCTGCCTCCTGCATGCCCCCCAACAAGCATCCAGCCTGCTATCCAGGCATATGCCCTGACCAGAAATTGAACCAGCAGCCTTTCAGTGGGTGGGACGATGCCCAACCAACTGAGCCACTATTCCAGGGCTTTCCCCTAAGTTTTTTAAAGATAAAATTTTATGTAACTCCTTGGCCATTAACTTACTTAAATTTCAGTGTTGAAGCCTCAAGGCTCAGTGCATGAATTCGTGCACGGGTGGGGTCCAGCCGGCCAGCCCTTCTCCCAATTGGTGTGAGGGGGGTTGATCGAGGGTGGGGCCAGCCAGAAGGAGGGGCCATGGATGGTTGGCTGGCCACTCCACCCTTGATCTAGATGGTTTGCAAGCTGTAGTGGGCATCACAGCAACTGGTCATCACAGCATTCCAGTTGCTGGTTTTTTATATACATAGATAATAAAATATCAACTATTAGAATTATATTTTTCTTAATTATTTTTGTAGTTAACGTTTATGAAATAAAGGGGGAAATGGTGGTCAGTGGACAAAGAAGTAAGCAAGGAGACTTTTTAATCTAAAATTTTTTTTTTAGCCCTGGCTAGTTTGGTTTAGAGGATAGAGCCTTGGCCTGCATACTGAACGGTTGTGGGTTTGATTCTGGGTAGGGGCACATGCCTGGGTTGTGGGCTCCATCTCCAGTGGGAGGCATGCAAGAGGCAGCCGATCGATGATTCTCTCTCATCATTGATGTTTCTCTCCCTTTCCCTCCCTCTCTGAAATCAATAAAAAATATATTTAAAAACATTTTTATATATCAAAGGGGTTCTTAGAATTTTAAGTTTTTCTAATTGTTTTTCCTGGGTGGGATAACTTATAAATTATGATTATTTTCTCCATTATAGGTATTGTCAATATGGACTCGCCATATGGTTCTGTAACACCTTCTTCTACACATTTGGGGAACTTTGCCTCAAACCTTTCAGGAGGTCAGATGTATGGACCTGGGGCACCCCTTGGAGGAGCACCCGCAGCTGCTAACTTTAATAGACAACATTTTTCCCCACTTAGTTTGTTGACCCCAGGTTCATCAGCATCAAATGGTGAGTAATATACACTGTAATTTCCTAAGAAGACTTTTGTGGATATTTTTTTTCTTTTTTTTTTCTCTTCTTCTTTGTTTTTAGGGAGAGGGAGAGAAACATCAATGAAAGAAACACCTATCAACTGCCTACTGCATGCTCCCTCCTGGGGATCAAGCCCTGACCAGGAATTAAACCAGCGACCTCTTAGTTCATGGGATAGTGCTCAGCCAACAGAGCCACACTGGCCAGGGCAACATATGTGTTTTCTTAAAAACAAAAGGACTTAAATTTTTAAAGTTCAAGATTTTTAACTTTTAAACCTTACCATAATTTTAATACTATAAAAATGTAATTGGGCCCTGGACGGGTGACTCAGGTGGTTGGAGCTTCATCCTATACACCAAAAGGTTGCAGGTTTGATCCCTGGTGGGTCACAAACAGGAGGCAACCAATCAATGTTTCTCTCCCTCTAAAACCAATAAACATATCCTCAGGTGAGGATTTTTAAAAAATGTAATTTGTATTCATCTATGGTAGAAGAATTTCAATAGAATTTCCAAGTTTTTAGATTATTGAAATCAACCTTAGTTATATCAAACCTAGAATATTTTATTGACAATAAGAAAGATCTGAGGGGGGAAAATATAACTTACTGTACCACCTATTGATTTATCTTAACTTTTCAGTTTTATTTGAGAATACAGCTACCGAGGAGAAAGTTTTCTAACCTTAAAGGTATAAATAATGCCCTGGCCTGTATATCTCAGTTGGTTAGAGCATTGTCCCATGCACCAAAGGGTTGTAGGTTCAGTTCCAGTTAGGGCACATACCTAGGTTGCAGGTGCCATCCCTGATAGGAGGCAACCAATTGATGTTTCTCTCTTCCTCTCCCTTCCTCCCGTGTTAAAATCAATAACAAAAATATTGTTGGCTGAGGATTTTAAAAAATTTTTTAAGTATAAACATCATATGCTTTTTGTTTACCTTTAAGTCTCATTTACTGTATTTAACAGCCCAACTGATTTCACATTACCACTATATCAGTGTATTTTTAACTATAGTCAGATTTTGGAGGCAGTAATTAGATTTTCAAACTAAGGAAGATCTGTCATAACTAGGGAATTCAAGTCATATTAACAGAATTCTGTAGTAAGGTTATTGGGTTTTTGGGTTTTTAATTTCTCTGTGTGAGAATAAAGACATCAAATTACTTTCTCCTTGAGGAAATTATAGTAAGAACAATTTTTTAAACTATGAATTTCTCCTATGAGTGTTAGAACCCAGGTAAGAAAGCCTGTTTAATAGAATTTAAAAAAAAAAATTAGCCCAGCCAGTGTGGTTCACTGAGCATTAACCCATGCACCACAAGATCTTACAAGTTTGTACCCAATCAGGGCACATGGCCAGGTTGCAGGCTCTATCCCCGGTAGGGGACATACAGGAGGCAGCCGATAGATATTGCTATTTCTCTCTCTCCCTCTCCCTTCCTCACTCTCTAAACTGGATAAAAAACTTTTTTTAAAAAAATGTATTTTATTGATTGTTTTTAAATATATTTTATTGATTTCTTACAGAGAGGAAGGGAGAGGGATAGTTAGAAACATCGATGAGAGAGAAACATTGATCAGCTGCCTCCTGCACACCTCCTCCTGGGGATGTGCCCACAACCAAGGTACATGCCCTTGACCGGAATCGAACCTGGGACCCTTCAGTCCACAGACTGACGCTCTATCCACTGAGCCAAACCGGTCAGGGCTGGATAAAAACATATTTTTAAAATATTAAATATTTAAGAGTATATCAAAGTACATTGCTGGCACTGCCCGGGTTGCTTAGTTAGTTAGAGCATCATCCTGATATGTCAAGGTTTGAGGGTTCAGTACCCGGTCAAGGCACATATAAGAATTAACCAATGAATGCATAAATAACAACAAATTGATATTTCTTTCTATCTCTGTCTCTCTACCTCTCTCCCTACCTCCCATCTCCCTTTTCTCTCCTTCCCTCCCTCCCTTCTTTCTCTCTGTCCCTCCCTTTCCTCTCTCTCTAAAATCAGTCAATAAATAAAAAATTTAAAAAGTTCATTGCCACTTAAAGCATGGCATTGTTAATTTACATGCTGTATAGTTTTTTGTGTGTTTGTCAAATAATGACTGTCACAAAGAAAGAATATTGATTATCCTTGCACAGATGTCACTAAATGAGAATGGTTTAAGAAAGCATTCGAAGTGATTGTGATAGAAACATGCCAGAAATAATGTAAGAAGTATGAAAATAATGTATCAGTATAAGAAGAAAATAATGAACCCTTCATTCAAAAGACAAATAGATTTCAACAGACAGATCTTCAATTCTACTTAGAATAGTTCTTTCTTAGTAATATTATGGACATGCAGTTCTAAAACTACATGAGATATAATGTAGGATTGAGAAATGAATAAATAAATATACTGATGAAGATGTGAGAAGACAAAAGTGTGCAAATGGAGTAAGGCAATGAAAACCGTATGGAATTAGAGAATCAACATGAATTTATAATTTTTCAGTTACATATTTATTAGATGGAATCATATAAAATTGTCATTTTTCCCCTAGCTCAGTCTACTGAAAAACAATGAATTAGCAGTAGCAATGAGCATATTTAGTGTCCAGGTCTTCCTGTTAAAATATTTTTTCCATTAAAAAGGGCTAGAGCTTCTTGGAGAAATACCTAGGGCATAGGAAGTGTAAGGAGAGCTTTATAGTGTCACTAAGTCTTATGGTGTCAGAAAGTAATTAAGTGCTCAGAATGATAGGGACATGTCAGAAGGAGATAAGAGGCAGTTTGAAGGGGTTTCGCTGGCCAAATTCAGGACAGTTTGACCACCAAAATGAATAATGGCAGCTCATTGGATAAAGCAATCCATGAGTCCATAATAATTATACATAAAATTTTAAGTGCAGGAGAAGGGAACACTATTCCTTAGAATATAATAACTCATAAATATACAAGGAATTTATAGTCATTATTTTATAACTTTTAGAATGATTGATTCAGGCAAGACCCTCATACTTTTACCTCTGCTATTCAATTTTTCACTAATTTGCACTTTCCTTACCTAATATAAATCTAAATACTGTTGGTTTTTAATGACTATTTAGTTTGTTTTGTCTGACTCCAACTCTTCTCTAGGCAGTTGGTTCACATGAAAAGAACCCCTTCTTGAGGCCCCACAACAGATTGGTGATGTCTAAGAGCACACCGGATGGGCAGAGGTCACCTGAGTCCTTATCTCACTCAAACTGCTAAAGTCTATCCTACCAACACTCAGCCAGTTCGTGCATTGATTACTGATCACTGGCTCTGGTCTGTGAGTTTCAGTCCTTGGCAAATTAGTCAATGGGCCATTTTGACATTCAGTCTTATAAAATGTCAGATCAAAAAGCAATAAAAAACCATTAAAATTTTGAAAGGAAGAAACTAATTTTACGTTCACTATGCATTTACATGTTGTGAATAGTTGAAATAATATATTTACAAAACTGATTCTTGTATGTTTCACAATGGTATTTTCTATTCTGTTTTCTTTATTTAACCTTTAAAAACTTTTATGCTAGTCATGACCAACCACATTCATCTCATGATCTATAGTTTAGTAAACACTGAAAGAAGAAAATACAGTGTAATTTTCCTGCTGGAACACTTTTTCATTTTGTAAGTCATATTGCTCTTCAATTTGAATTCAGAACTCTGTCTTCATTTCAAGCTGAAGTGGATTTACCATGAATCCAGCAAAGCTTAAGCTTCAGAGTACCTCATCTGCAAGGGGTCCTGCCAAGGTTTTGTACCTAATTTTTTATTATTTTTATGAAAAAGGTTCCCAAGATTGCATAAGGCCCCACAAAACTTCTAAAACCTATTTTTTCTCTCCAGTATATGAGCTGGCATATTTTAAAATAACATGGCTCTGAATTAGATTTTTCTGTTTTCTAATCAAAGAAATTATAATAATTAGGCTGCTTTTGTGGGAAAGAATGTAAATCTATGGAAGGAATCTCAAGAAAAATGGTGTTTACTTAAAGGCTATGCAGGTCCCTACTTGGTTTGGCTCGGTGAATAGAGTGGTAGCCCTCATTCTGAAGTGTCCCAGATTTGATTCCTGTTAAGGACGTGTACCTTAGTTGCAGACTAGATTCCTGGCCCAGGTTAGGGCGCTTGTAGGAGGCAACCAATGGATGTGTCTCTCTCACATTGATGTTTCTCTCTGTGTCTCTCTCCCTTCCACTCTCTCAAAAAATCCATAGAAAAATATCCTGGGGAAGGGACTAACAATAACAACAAAAAAGATAAGACTATGCAGGGACATTATCAGAACTATCAAGGGTTTGGGACAGCTATTCTTTCCATCTCTCTCTTTAGAGGATTTATGATCGCTTACTCATGGTCTGTTTCTTGTGAATCTTCTTTGTTTACACTCTTTATACCTAGGCTTTTTCATAATCTCATCTTGGTGTGGTTTTCAAAGATTCAGTTCAGAATTAACCAACCAGTTTTTCTCTGTTTGTTAATTGTATCTTCCTGAATGAGGAATTTGATTGGTTTAGCTCATATGTTCAAGTCAGGCCAGCTTAGTTAAAAATTTCTGGCTAGCCTGAAATGGATAGTTCTTTAGTCAGATGCTGGTCCTTAGTCCAGTTAAACCTGCAGGGAGAAAGCAGAAAACAGTCATGTGATAAAAACTATGATTAGTGTGGTGGCAGAATCTGTGAAAAGGACAAATGTCTAAATGGGGCAGGTCAGCAGGCAAGCCTAGTTATTCTGTTCATTTAAACAGAATGTTAGAGAGTTGCCCTCATTTTGTTTTGCTTTTGTTTTTGGTAGAATACAGGAAAAGAAAAACTAGGTCATACAGAAGTTAGGGCAGGTTCCTGGGAATGGGGTTGGAGGAAGGTAAGGTTCATTCATCCTTCCTTCTGACCATCCTGCCTGCCTGCCTGCCTTCGTCCCACTTCCTTTGACTATGTCTTGGTGTTAATTGTTCTGGGTTCATTTTTCACAGGAATGTAATTATGCCCTTTTAATACATGGTTTAAAAAACAATAAACAAAATTTTGTTTATCCCTAGTCTTTTCACCATCTTGCATTCCTTATATATAGTTGAACTTACTAGTCTTTTCTGGAGTCGTCTTTCATTTTGTTTCCATTTTTATTAATTTAGAATTATGCTGTTTTATTTTTGTTGTGTGTGTTTTTTTCTTATGGCTCACTTTGGAATTTTAGAGTATAATTTCTTTTTTAATGTGCCTTTGGAATATTAGGCTATAGCTTTCTTTCTGGCATGCTTTTGTTGTCTACAAAAATCCATACTTTTATTTCATATAATAGCTTTCTATGGAATTTTACTGCATTTTTATTGTGTTTTGCAGTTTTAAATGAAATTAGTTTTCCTGAATTTATAGAAGCAATATGTGGATCAGGATATATTTTCTAGCTTAAAGGTGCCAGAATTCCCTCTTGTAGGGAAGTGTGCAAAAATATAGTCTTATACTTCATGTGTTGGCTTTATTGTCTTTACCCACCTACCCCTACCCCATCTGCCCTGCTCTTGATTGGATGTTCTCTTTGCATCTGTTGTCCTTTCCTGATCAGTTTGGAATCTGTTCCCAGAAGTTTCTTACCAGTATGGGGCTTTATCCTGGAAGGAAGTTTCAGCAGATACTTTTGAGAGTTCATAGGGCTCATATTGCACCAGCTTTTTTAGACCTTATTGTAAATCCATTGCAATCATCCACACATAGGCAGAACTCTCCCAGTTTCATCTGTTCTCATTGGCGTGCCCTGCTTTCCTTTTAGTTCCTTTAAATGTTTTGTGGTTCTCATATTGCTCCCTTCCACACAGATGCTGATACTACATGAATCTTACAGCTGTTGGTGATTTGCCCCCATTCACTTGTATCTTTGGATCCTCTTTGGATACCTTGTCTGTTTTGTTTTATGTTACGCATGCTTTCTGTTTTGACTTTGCTAACTTAGTGGATTTTATTTTACTGGAGGGATCATCCTAGAATGCCCTCTTATACCATTATAATTTTAAGATGAATTTTCAAATATTTAAATTGCTTTAAAGGTACTTACCTGGATTTTGCATTTTCTTGATTTGTTAAAGGTAAATGCTGTCAAGTAATGCTAGTGGATCCATGACTACACAGGGTGTACTTCAACTTGTCATTAGAGGATAATAGTTTTCTTGGTTCACTTGTGTAAATAAATAGAGGCCCGGTGCACAAAATTTGTACACAGGTAGGGTCCTTATGCCTGGCCAGCTATCAGGGATGATTGGGGCATTCCTTCCCCCGCTGCTGGCTGTCAGCATGGGCCTCTCTTTGTTCCGCGCCACCCCCCCACCCCCAGTAGTCGCACACATTATAGCCAGCAATCAAAATTTAGTCTCCCACTTGAACTCCTGAGAGGATACTTTGCATATTACCCTTTTATACTAGGGGCCTGGTGCACAAAATTCATACACTGGGGAGAGGGGGGTTCCTCAGCCCAGCCTGCCCCATCTCACATATTGGGAGCCCTCGGGGAGCAGGCCTAAGCCACAGTCTAGCCTCCCTTTGTGGGAGGCAACCAAGCTAATCAGGGGAAGCCACCAGCCCCATCACCCCGCTACTGCAGCCACCACCAGTCACTACAGCCACCAAGGTGTTTTCATCAACAGACTCCAGTCTCTTCACCATGAAAAAATAACAACTTTCTTTAGGCATTTTCAAGATGTGTCTTTCATAGGATATGACATTTCTTTCTTTCTTGTTTTTTTATCCTCACCTGAGGATATGTTTCCGTTGATTTTTAGAGAATGTGAAAGAGAAGGGAAAAACAGAGAGAAACATCAAAGTGACAGGAACACTTTGATTGGTTGCCTTCTGCATGATCCCTGACCTGGGCCCCGGCCAGGGAGGAGCCTGCAACCTAGGTACATGCCCTTGGTCAGAATTGGACCCAGACCCTACACTCTGCAGGCTGAGGCATTGTGCACTGAGCAAAACCGGCTAGGGCAGTTCTTAGCCCTCCAACAGTGGACCTTCATTTTTTTTCTCCAGGAGTGTGGTGGAAAAACCCTAGATTGCCTTTAGGGATTCTTATTACCCAAGTTACTAAGAATATTACCAGTGGCATACAGGGAGCTTAGTCAATGAGCAGTCAGAAAAGGTGTTTCCTCAGTAGTTCACACTGATCACTGGCTCCATTCCTGCCCAGTTCTGTAACCTCTGGCCGAGGATGCAGGCCTGGACAGGGGACCCCCAGACCCTGAAATCACTGGCTCCGACCCTACCCAGGCCTGCAGTCTCTGCTTGAGGCTTCAGGCCTGGGCAGGGGACCACCAGGCCCCTTCCACTGCAGGCTCTGCCCCTGCGCCACTATAGCCTCTGGCCAAGGCTACAGGCCTGGGCAGGGGACCCCCAGATCCCTGCTTTGCTGGCTTCACTGGTGCACAGACCCCTGCAGTTGCAAGCTCTGCCCCTGCCCCTCCCATCACTGGCTCTGCGGAGTCCAGGCCCCTGTGATCTCCGGCCTTGCCCCTGCCCTGAAGCCTTATGCCTGGGTAGGGCACCCTCATACCTCTCCGATCACTGGCTCTGCCCCTGCCCTCTCCAATCACCAGCTCTGCCCTTGCCTATGCCTGAGGCTTCTGGCAAAGGCCTCTGGCCTGGGCTGGGAACCCCTGGCCTCCTCTAATCACCTGTTCTGCCCCTCGGGCCCCCTGCCTCCCCCACCACCTACCTGGCTAACAGGTTTGACCACGTCAGTGGCGGGGCTGAGCCGGGCTGGATGCCGCCATCTTGTGGCCATGGGGGAAGCCATCTTTGTGACGGAGTGATGCCTAATTTGCATATTACTTTTATTAGATAGGATAGGTAGATAAGCCTATCATGTTTCATGTTTTCGTCTCCAATAACAATATCTATACAATAAGTATAATTTATGAAGTACTTTTACATTCACTCTTTTTAGTTAATAGTCACTGTAACTCATAGATAGGTGATCCTATCAATTTAACCAAAAAATAGGCCTCTGCAAGCCTTAGTAAGATGGACTTGATCTTCACAGTTCTTTCCAGTCTATATGATATAAACTATGTATGAGAATGTGTATGTGGTTTTATTTTCCTCCTTGTTTTTAAAGATATTAAAAAATTTTCAATTATAGTCAACATTCAATATTATATTAGTTTCAGATGTACAGCATCGTGGGTAGACTTTTACATAACTCATGAAGTGATGCCCCCATAAATCTAGTATCCTCCTGACACAATATACTAGTATAGTTATTACAATATTATTGATTATATTCCGTATGCTATACTTTATATCCCCACGACTATTTTGTAACTACTGATACTTTCTTTTAAAATTTATTTTTATTGTTCAGATTATTACAATTGTTCCTCTTTTTTTCCTCCCATAACTCCCCTCCTCCCAGTTCCCACCCCATCCTCTGTCCTTACCTCCCCCCACCCCACTGACCTCAACCTTAGGTGCATGATTATTGTCCAGTATCTTCCCGCACTCCCCACACCCTTTCCCCCCCCAAAACTGTCAGTCCACTCCCTTTCTATGTCTCTGATTCTGTTCTATTCACCAGTTTATTCTGTTCATCAGATTTTTTATTCACTTGATTCTTAGATTCACTCGTTGATAGATATGTATTTGTTGTTCATAATTTTTATCTTTACTTTTTCTTCTTCCTCTTCTCAAAGGATACCTTTCAGCATTTCATATAATACTGGTTGGGTGGTATGAACTCCTTTAGCTTTTTCTTTTTTGTCTGTGAAGCTCTTTATCTGACCTTCAATTCTGAAGGATAGCTTTGCTGGGTAAAGTAATCTTGGTTGTAGGTTCTTGCTGTTCATCACTTAGAATATTTCTTGCCACTCCCTTCTGGCCTGCAGAGTTTCTGTTGAGAAATCACCTGACAGTCGTATGGGTGCCCCCTTGTAGGTAACTAACTGCTTTTCTCTTGCTGCTTTTAAGATTTTCTCCTTGTCTTTTGCTCTTGGCATTTTAATTATGATGTGTCTTGGTGTGTTCCTCTTTGGATTCCTTTTGATTGGGGTTCTCTGTGCTTCCTGGACTTGGAAGTCTATTTCTTTCACCAGGTAGGGGAAGTTTTCTGACGTTATTTCTTCAAATAGGTTTCCAATGTCTTGCTCTCTCTCTTCTTCTGGCACCCCTATAATTCTGATGTTGGTATGCTTGAGGTTGTCCCAGAGGCTCCTTACACTGTCTTCATATTTTTGGATTCTTTTTTCTTTTGGCTTTTCCAATTGGGTGTTTTTTGCTTCTTCCCATTTCATATCTTTGACTTGATTCTTGCAATCCTCTAGTCTGCTGCTGGATCTCTGTATATTATTCTTTATTTCAGTCAGTGTATGCTTAATTTCTAGCTGGTCCTTTTTCATATCCTTGAGGGTCCCACTAAATTTATTGGCAGTCTCTAGAAAATTCTTGAAAAACCTTATAATCGTAGTTTTGAACTCTATATCCAGTCATTTGCTTTCCTCCATTTCTGTCATTTGTAACCTGTTTCTTTGTCTCCACATTTTGGCTGTTTCCCTGGGTTGATAGAGTGGCTTTCTTTGTTAGGTGTTCACTGAGAGGAATTAACCTCTAAGCTACTTGGTTATGAGAGTCAGCCGTGTCTACAGTGGGAGAATTTCTGTGCTGGAGACACCCTTATGGGACAAGAATTGTTTCAGTGGGGCTTTGGTGCTCACTGCATTTGTGGATCTGAGGAGTTGTCTTTAGGATGGTCCCACTCTGGCCACTGGGTGACACTGGCTCTTGTATCTCTAAGGAGGTACTGTTTTAGCCCTTGCCTGTGGCTACTCAGCCTTTTATATGCAAAAGCCTCTGCTGCAGCTTGGGAGGGGCGGGGCCTCGGGGAGTCTACAGGGCAAAGCAACCAGCTATGGCCAGTTCTCAGCCCTGCCCTAAGAGACTCTGGGTCTCTGTGTCCCATAATAATGCCGAGAGAAACCCTCTTTGGATTTCCTCCCAGTGCCAGTTAGTCTAACCTCTCCGGGTTTGCGTCTGAGTCCCCAGAAACTTGTCTGGAACTGGAGTTCAGAGCCGCTGAGGGTTTGTGGCTCCCTCTGGATTGAAAAAGAGCCACGTTCTCAAGTGCCAGCCCTCTCCTGGAGCCCCGCACGCGCCTCCATACCTCCGTACTTTGCTTCTGCACCTCCTCTGAGTCTCAGTCTCTTTCTAGTTGTAGAATTTTTACTCAGCCAGCCTTCCTGTGGTTCTGGGTGGTGTCCGTTTTTTCTTTTCGTTGTGATATTGAAATAGTTGTTACAATATTACAAAGGCTGCAATTCCGTTGTTTACCTATGAGGCCATCTTGGTTTCTCCGAGAAGTCTTTTTTAAAACGTATTCAGGCTAATCTTACTGAATTTTTCTTTGTCTTCCAAATTCCTGGGAAAATGCTTCAGGAAATAGAAACAGCATGCTTTTGTGTCTGTGCATGAATGTAGAAAGAGAGATTTTTGCAAATTTATTAACTACCTGAATTCCTTTGGGTATACACACACACACACACACACACACACACACTATACAGTAAAAGAAAGTCGGGTAGTGAGGCATAGGTTTTTCTTGTTTTTTATTTTTTAAATTATAATTTACAGTCAATGTTAATTTGTATTAGTTTCAGGTATACCACATAATATTTTGATATTTTATAAGCATATTAAGATTCTGTGAAATACTGATTTAAAGAAACTTTTCTTTTTTTCAGCTAGCTTTTCCAGACTTGCTAGATATCTGAGTCCTTTTGTTTTTTATCATAATACTCGAGGCTCAGTGCATGAATTTAAGCAACAGTGGGGTCCTTCTGCCTGGCCTGTTTGATTGGGCTGAAACTGGCTCTCCAACATCTCCCAAGGGGTCCCGGATTGTGAGAGGGTACAGGCCAGGCCACGGGACCCCACTGGTGCATGACAAAGCTGAGGAGGGATATGGGATGTTGGCCCTGGGAGGGTCCCAGGGGGCTTGTCTGGCCCGTCTCACTCAGTCCTGATTGGCCAGACCCCAGCAGCAAGCTGATCTGCTGGTCAGAGCATCTGCCCCCTGGTGCTCAGTGCACATCATAGTGAGCAGTTGAGCAGCCTTCGCATATCATTAACATATTATGCTTTGATTATTTGAATGGACAACCGGATGACCAGACACTTAGCATACTAAGTGGCTTTTATTATATAGGACACAAAGGGCCCTAGCCAATTTAGTTCAGTGGATAGTGTGTCACCCTCTGGTCAAGGGCATGTACCTGGGTTGCAAGCTCCGCCCTGGTTGGGCCTGTACAGGACACAACCAATCGACATGTTTCTCTCTCATCGATATTTCTGTCTTTGCCTCCTCTCTCTTCCACTCTCTCTAAAAATCAGTGTAAAAATATCCTCAGGATTGGGACTTGTCAAAATAGGTATGATTTTCCCTACCTCCATTTTTTAAAAAATTTAATCATTTTCTTCTCATTGCTCTGGTATATTTTACTCAATGTCAAGGATTAATTAATTTAAATATTAATTAGTTGAATTGTTTATTACATGTATAGTTGCAGCATTTACATCTTCACATTCAATTATCAAATAACTAAATGGAAAAATTGTGCACCAGGTGTACCACATTAAAAAATGAGTATGAAGTCATGGGACTTTAAATTTTAACATGCATTACTTATTATTTAAACATTTTTCTCTTTATTTTTCTTCAGAATGTATATTTAAGACATCTTTAGAATTTAAGATTTGGTTTTACAAAATTTCATGCTCTATAGATGACATGTATACTATTTCAAAATATCTTTTCTCTAGATTCTCCTGCACAGTCAGTATCCTCCGGAGTTCGTGCACCTTCTCCTGCCCCATCATCAGTACCTTTAGGGTCAGAAAAGCCCAGCAACGTCTCTCAGGACAGAAAAGTTCCAGTCCCTATTGGGACTGAACGTTCTGCACGTATCAGGCAAACTGGAACTTCAGCTCCATCTGTTATTGGGAGTAATTTGTCCACATCAGTAGGGCATAGTGGCATCTGGTCTTTTGAAGGGATTGGTGGCAATCAAGGTATGATATGCTTTTCTGCTTACAGGAAATCAAGTAATCACTTTTATTTTAGAGTTCAGAACATTTACTGTTCCCATATTACCTCCCATCAAATTTATCATTGCTTTTTGAAAATAGTCTAATGCAAGCATGTCAAACTCAAAGACTAACATGGGACAAGTAAACAAAGTTTAAGTTTATGTCGGCCTCAAAAAAACAAAAAGCTTCAATTTTCATAGACACGTAGGCTTATTTCGATAGAGACATGCTGAATACAAAGGGCTGAAATAAATGTTAACGTAAAATAGAACATTTTAATAAAAATATTTTTCCTTGAACATTAACTTACCAGACACTGAATAACTGCACAAATTAATAAGTATAATGCAAATTAACCAATTTTTCTTGTTCGCTGAAATCTTGTGCGTAATATTTCCTGTTGCGCACACTAAACAAGTCATAATGACATGGCAATCGGCTGCTAAAATATTCGCCGCTAGTATTAATGGAGAGAAATGGTACATTTCTCTGGGCATAAGGCGCGTAAGGGAAATGAATGCAACACAATTATAGTAATCAGTCATTAGCAAACATTATAGTTCATTATTAATAATTATGTATAACAGGATATTGTAAAAATTAAGTTACGAAATTTTTATTAAAACATTTCTTATATACTATTATATTGGCTAGGCTGCAGAAATATTCATTGTGGGTGGCATGTTTGACATGCTTGATCTAATGTAAGCATATTCTTTTCTTCATTTCAGATTAGAGATGTTAATATTTCCTTTGAGGTTCTTTAGCCTTTACCTTATGTTGGCTTTTTTTTCTTTTGTTTTGTAACACAGTGTTCAGATTATTTTGTTAGAGTATAATATCACTACCTACAAACATAGGAATACTGGCAGTAAATATATAAAAATGGGTCATTATTCTGAAGGAGTTCATTATTTAATGTGGAAAATACTAGAAATACAAAAAACATTTTATTTTGCTGTCTTCTGATTTTAAATATCACCAATTATTTTTTCCTGCTTCTTTGTTCTTCCCTCAGACAAAGTTGACTGGTGTAACCCTGGGATGGGAAATCCTATGATTCATAGGCCAATGTCTGATCCAGGAGTGTTTTCACAGCATCAAGCAATGGAGCGAGAGGGTACAGGAATTGTAACTCCTTCTGGTACATTCCATCAGCATGTTCCTGCAGGATACATGGACTTTCCTAAAGTTGGGGTAATGGTGATTTAAATAAACATTTTCATTATTTCCAGATGTTTTTCTTTTTAGTCTTTTTTTCACTTTCAAGGGGATAAGCATTTGTGGAATGATTTGGGGGCTTCGGCCTATAATTACAGGTCAAAATCTGGTTAAATAGAAATATTTATAAATCTTAACTTTTTCTCAGTTCAGAGAAATGTTTTTTGACAAAATATTTTGGATATAGTAGGCCTATGTACATCTAATGCTAGAAGAAATCATTAGAATGGAAACTGATTTTTAGATTACCTAGATAACTTATACTTTTCTGAAATAAGGTGAGGTTTCAAATATTAATTTTTTAAAAATATATTTTTATTTCAGAGAGGAAGGGAGAGGGAGAGGAAGAGAGAAACATCAATGATGGGAGAGAACCATTGATAGGCTGTGGTCCTGTTCATCCCTTACTGGGAATCAAGCAACCCTGGGATATGCCCTTGACCAAAATCGAAACCAGAACCCTTCAGTCCACAGGCCTATGCTCTATCCACTAAGCAAAACCAGCCAGGGCTCAAATATTAATTTTAAGGCTATTGATTATATTGGGAAAAGTGAGCAGTAACTTGAATGTGCATAATGTTTGTCTCCCTCCTTTTTTAAGGGTATGCCTTTTTCTGTGTATGGGAATGCAATGATTCCTTCAGTAGCACCTATTCCTGATGGTGCTGCAGGACCCATATTTAATGGCCCTCATGCTGCAGACCCCTCATGGAACTCCCTAATAAAGATGGTTTCAAGCTCCACAGAAAATAATGGCCCTCAAACGGTAAGGCTGATCATTAAGTGAACATTTATGTATTAGTGTGTATGAGATGCTGGGACAAATAGGATACAGGTAAATCACGGTAGTGAGAGATTATGGTGAATATGGGCAGTTAAGGAAATTTAATATAGCAGAGGAATGTAGAAAATGGTACATAATTTGTGCTAAAATTATGAAAGGCATAAAGTATTTCATTGGGCAGTAGATGGTAATTAAAAGATTTTAAGTTGCAAAGTTTTATAATTTTATAGATTGAAATTTACTAGTTATGAAAAGGGCCATGTAAAGGTTATTGAAAAAATCATAAATGTGAAAACTATATATAATTACAAATTCGTAGATACATTGTATATTTTAACGTTTTTTGGTGTATGTTTAATATATTTGACTCATTTTCCTTCTGCAGTCATAAGTCTATGTACCCAGGTAATGGTTTTAAAAAAATAATGTTGGATCCTGTTTGAGGGATAAGAAGGAGAGGCAAGGAGGTAATTGGTAAAAGTGGTTTATCATTGCTTTTCTTCATTCTTTTCAAGTATGTTGCAAATTAAATGAGATTTAGCTATTTTAGTCCATAGCTAGAGTTTTATTTTTGTCAACTCTATGTTAAATACTTATTTAATAAAATGCATGTTCTTTCTTCATAGGTGTGGACTGGACCCTGGGCACCTCACATGAACAGTGTGCATATGAACCAGCTTGGCTGATCGAAGATCAGCTTGTTAGCCTGCAGATTCCTTTTCATACAGAGGAAATCACAAGTGGCCGGAAAACTATTTTTATGCTCCCAAATCATTCTACTGATGTGCTTGACTGAAGTGTGTAGGCTTTTTGCAGAAGAACTTACTAACTGACCTATTTTCTGTGAACATTTGTGACTGCCCATTCCCCGTCATCATCTGTTTTACCTTAGTTAGCATTTTTCTTACCATTTTTCTTTTTTGCTCTCCCTCTTCCCCTTTGGACATAACTTTCTGTTGAAGCTGTTCTTTGGCTGGTTGGTATTAGTACTGTAAACTGCTTCTGAGCAAACACGGAAATTAGCAAAATTATGTAAACTTGATCCTGAAGTTTTAGAATGGCAAATAAATGTACAATTGTTTACATAACAGAAAGGCTAAGCAGAAAGTAAATTTCAATATGTCAGTATAGAGGCTCTACTTTATGTAGACTTAAATTAATGTGAGATATGTACCTTCATATTCAGAAATCTGGATGTTTCCTTCATACATTAAACTATTAATAAGCATAACTTTTCTGCTTGTGTAATTTAAGTATAAAGCAAAACAACGGGCATTATCAGTGTATGTTTCCCAACATTGGCTTTTTAAATATCCATATTGCTCTTTTGAATTTGTTTGCAGCAAAGCACGTATAGAAGAACTTTATCACTTTTCTCTTTTTATTGCCTTGCCACACTTAACTAATGCACACTTCACTCTTTCTTCTCTCTTCACCTTTATCACTAATACCAGTAAAATTCTCTTACTGCTCGTGACATAATTTGTAAACATTTTAATGTAAATGGCTGCAACAGAGACATGGAGCACCTTCATCATCACCTGTGGTTTCTGCTGACCATAAAATGTTTAGCCTTTCTGAGAATTTAAAAGCCACCACTGGTTCCCAGTCAGCATATACAAGCTCTTACTGTACTGTTTATTATTAAACCATTCAGTGTACTGTTTTATATTGGATAGTATTGATTCTTAACACTGGCTTTCCTGGTCATCCAGAGTCAACATAAAATTCCAATTTTCAGTAATATAGGGCAAAGTATTTTCCCCCCAATTTTAAAGGCTTCTTGTTCTCTACACTTGCGTATTACCAGTGAAAAGGATCAACAGCTAACTTGGGGCAAGTAATTAAATTCTGCACTTGTCATGAAGACAATTATGGTAGACGTGAATACACAGATTATAAAATAATGTCTTCTTTTAACCCGTTTAAATAGGATACAGGACCACACGAAACTATTCAGTGGAATTTATTCCATTCACTTGAAACAATAAACAGTAACATATACAAGAAGAATGTGTCCTACCCTTTCTCATATGGAAAACTAAATTTGTATGGTTGAAATGTAAAAGAAGGTAATCATAAAAGTGAAGTAATGTATGAATCTTTTTTTTTTTTTTTTTTAATTAGAAAAATTCCACAGTGGTGAAACAAACAAACTGAAATTCAGATAAATCACCAGCATTGACAATATTAATAATGGTTCCTTGGCTCTTCAATTTAAATGAAAAATTTTTTTTTTAATCTCTGGCATGAATAAAGAATAAAAAGATTTCTCAAACATATCTTGAGGTCTGTAAACATACATACATTTATTTTATAATTTAGGGGGTGATCTTAAAATAGCTAAATTTGTTTTTATATCTGACTGATAATCAAATTTAAAGAAAAGGCTAAATACAACCCTACAAATTAATACAGCTATGAAATAAAATTGTAGCACTTTACTAAGAAAGGGATATAATGCTGTTTAATAGAATGTTTTATATATGACCTTTGGTCTTATCCTATAATTTTTGGTTAATTTCTTTCCTGTATTAATTAGGAAAGAAATTACCCTAATAGATACCACCCCATATTTATTACAACACATGAGTTGTATTGATTCACAAAACTGAATTTCTTAAAATTCAGTATCTTACTGAAAAAAGGAGAAAAAGCCCTATATTTTCTTAAGTGTCAAGCTCTGGTATGGGGATATAGATTGGGATGCTCCATATTTCATTTTGGAGATCGAGCTTATTAAATACAATAACATGCTTTTAGAAGTCTATATTAGGAACATTTTTCAAATACATTTTTATATTTCAGATGTAATGCAGTGCATTTTTATTTGAACATTACAAAGCATTATCTTTTGGGACCACCCAGGTCTTCCCCCCCCACTTTTGAAAGTATGTGGTATTTGTAATTGCAGATGACCAATGTATTTCTTTTCTCTCATTCTTTTAAGAAGTGACTTAAGTCCTGATTGGCATGGATCAGTGGTTAGAACATGAGCTCCTTGCACCAAAGAGAAGTCTCAGGTCAAGGGCATGTACCTGGGATGTAGGTTCCTTCACCTGCCCCAGTCAGGGTGCCTGTGGCAGGCAACCAATTGATGTGTGTCTCTCACAAAGTTATTTAATTTTTGGAAATAACACTTCGGTTAGTTTAGACCTTATATCCCAAAATAGTTAATATTGCAGTTGTTTTGTAATCTGTTTATAGATTTACTTTAGAAATGATTTTGTTGACCTGTGCCAAAAGAATACCCACTTTATGCCTTTCAGACATATTTCAACTTATACCAACATATTCACAAAAATTCATTTTGGTATCTACTTGAAAGATTATTTTCCCTTTCTGTTTCTCATTACTGTAAAGTTAAATCCTTTTATTGCTAATTGAAAAGGACTTATAGTCATTTATCCTCTTAGCAGGTAAAAAGGGGAACTGGAGATAGTTACTAAATGAGCCTGTCTTGTTCTTAATGAAAATACTAGAGGCCAGGTGCACGAAATTCATGCATGGGGAGTGGGGTCCCCGAGCCAGCACCCTCCCCGGGACCCCTTTGGGGATGTCTGCCTGCAGTCCAGGACCCCTTGGAGGATGATTGCCTGCCAGCTTAGGGCCCTCCCTCCCACCTACATTGGCCTAGTGCTGCACGCTCACCTGCTCCCCCATCCTGCCACAGTTCCACTCTCATCTGGGCCCATTGGTACCAATAGCACCTCCACCGCTGCCCCCTGCCAGTACCACATCACTGATGTCTGCCATGTTCTGTACTGCCCCCTGGTGGTCAGTGCACATGGTAGCAAGCAGTCGAACTCCCAATCTCCCAGTCCAACCACTGCCGGAGAGGCAATTTGCATATTAGGCTTTTATTATATAGGATAATTCCAACTTTTTTTTATTAAAATGACCCTAAGTACACATTTCATAAAAATTATTTTGCACTCCACATTTACTTTATTAAAACAATATAAAGTGTTAGTCTAAATGGAAACTGAAGGTCACAAAACCTCTTAAGATCCTCAGATTTTTTTTCAATTTTCATTTTGTTATTTTTCAGAAACATTCCCACAGATCTGGTATTACAGAACAGAACATCTAAAGCATGCTGAAACTTCAAATAGCAAATTTTAAAATAAAAATTATTTTGAAATGATTAAAATATGAAAGAAAACTACTTCATTGGTGTTTAATTTTTAAAATTGATTTTTGGAGAAGGGGAGAGGGATAGAAAGAAACACTGATGAAAGAAAAACATCCATAAGCTGCCTCCTGCAGGCCTCCTGTTGGGGATCAAACTCCCCCCAACAACCAGGTTATGCCTGACAGGGAATTCTAACAGTGAGCTTCTGTTTCATGGGTTGACACTCAACCACTGATCTACACCTGGTCAGGCTAATTTATTACTTTAAGTCACTATATGTAGTAGGTATTGTATTAACCAGGGTAAGTGAACCTGTCCAGATTTTTCTTTAATATTAATGTTTGTTATACTTATGTTACACTCTATAAATTCTGGATTCCCTGAGTCTCTTTGGAAATATGCATCCCATTGATAATGCTTAAGTCATAATACTCGAGCTAGTATTATTGTGAATTAACTGGCATTAATTCCAGATGACTGGAATTTAGCATGACAGCATCATTAAATACTTTAATATAACCTATGTTACCTATATTACACACCTTGATGGATGGCAAAAATACCATCACTTGTATTTGGGTAAGTGAATATAGAGAAAATGGGGCCACTGTGGCTTTGACAAGAGCAAGAATTACTTCATAATGGGACAGTTGGAATACAGGTTGTGTTCCTAATAGATGTGTTTTAAGAGGTTTCATACTACTGCTTTTAAATGAATTCACACTTCTGAAAGGTAAAAACCAATTTTGCATGCTTAAATGCTTACAAACTAACAATGAGCAAGATTATACAAGAGGATTTTTTTTTCAATAAAGAGAAAGAAGCTAACTATATCAGGTAGTTTTGGTTTTGCAAAGTAAGGCCTTAAAGTAATAAGAAAGAAAAACCTAAATCTGATCCTAAAGATCACTTTAACAATTGCTCATGCAAATAACTTTTAAAGTTTCTTTTGTCAAACATTTCAGAAAGTATATTAGGCCTATATTCATATTTTGATCTCCATTCCTTTGTTCAGCACTGTGATAGTTTCAGAAGCTGTAGAAAAATTAAATACATAATTTAAAGAGCTTAAAGTTTTAAATATTAGTCATGTGACAATAGTAATATTAACAATGGGAATAGACTATAAATATAATACTTAAAAATGTTTTACTATGTTGCACAAGTTCATTTGCAAAATGTTAGGGTTAACATGGTTTTGGTTGGTTTGCTCAATATTTGTATGCTCATTTTATACTGTACTCTGCAACTGAAAAGATACAGGGGATCACACTGCTGGATGCCTAGTACATACATACACATTAATGCTAGTACTGTACTTTTGTATTGGGCTTTAGAGTAGACATTTCCCCCCCAACTTTCTCTATGAAGTAGGTAGCAAGTTCTAATCTTCCCCATTACAAGTTAAGAAATGTATGTTTACACATATGAAATAAATATTTATAAATGTTATTTGGATCACAATATTCAAATGGAACACTTTAAGATGAGAGTATGTGACCCCAATGAGTAGCGGAAAAGGTGGGCCTACACTGTTTGAAGAGATCCTAGTCTTGTCCCTTAATACAGCTTCACAGTAGGAAGTCTTAAGAGATCTGATCAATAGCTTGAAAACTCTTAATTTAAATTATATGAGTAGTGAATAAGGATTTTTTTATTTTAAGATATTTTTAAATCAATTCCCTGTCTCTTAGATCTTAAGTCTTAGTACCGAGTCTTAAGTACCACTGTGTAAGGACCAACTCCCAATGTCAACAAATCTCTGAGGAGGAGAAGGATGCAGTGGAAGTCACTTCTTCCATAATCTGTAGGTGAAGATATTTCCATTTAAAATGTTTCCACTATTACAACAACAGAAATACATTTTAAGAACAAAAAAATTTTTTTAAACTGCAAACAGTAAGTAGCAACTGGTAGCTTTTTAAAAAAACTTAAAGCAGCAATTTAAAGCCCATGTGTCACAAGAATTTTTAAAATATGCAGTGCCTGACTAATAGAAGCACTGATCCCTTAGCTTGTTAAATATAAAAATGACAACAGCCAACACAATAACCGTCCAGTGTGAGTGAATAAAAATTTCAGTTTTTTGTCAAATCAAAAAATGCCTTTTTGGTGTGCTGCAGAACTTAAGTTTCTAGTTTATATATACCATATATTGGGATATGTATATTTAAACACATTGAAAAATTCATACATAAATTTGTCAGTTTGAAGGAAGGTAAGATCCAGGGAAGACCACCTGGTACTGTAGTAGGCAGTGAGGCATGAGCAGAGTAAGACTATTGGCCGGGGACAGGTCACCAGGGTGGAAAGCCCTGGGTACCTAGCAAAGGACAATTGCAGGGTGGGACCTCGTCCCCATGGTGGCCTTTCCTCCCCTAGTGATGATCAGAAAAGTGAGCCGAGATGTTTTCTTAGGGTAGTGACTCAGGACAACGAAGAATGAGCCATGCAGATCAGAAGATTTAAGCAAAAGTGGAAAATTACAAGCAGATTCAGACTTCCCACAAGGGGAGGGAGACCCAAGAATGGGCTGTCTGTTAAAGCCTTAGTCCAGGGGTATACTAGTATATTTGCTACAAGCCTGCTTCTCTATCTGTGTCGCCACCTGATACGGATTCCCTCAAATGTTTTTGCCCAGCAATGGACCTAAACTTTCCCTGTTTCTATGTGTTCTCTGTTCCTATGCTGAACTTTCTCTATGTGTTTGTACATCTTGTTGCTAAAGGCCCACCCTTATTTTCCCATGCCTCCCTCTGAGTCCAGAAACTTTATTATTTCTACATGGTTGGTCCTGTGGTTAGGCTGCTCAAACCGCCATGTCTACCCCTGCCTATGTTCCACCTGCCTTTGTTTTCCACTGCACCCCTGTCCTGTCTGCCTGCATTTAAGTTAACCCTTTCACTAGTATATCAGTGGTCTTAGGGTTTGGACCCCTTGACCTTTCCTCCCTAGAGATAACATCTAGACCTCAGTTGTATTTTAGCGCCAGGCCCAAAAAAGCAGCAAAACCAAAGAAGCAAAGCCACGGCTGACTTCAGGACCAGCTGCATTGAAAACTGACCCCCTTCCCTGGCACCAACCAACCAGTTAGCGGGGACACGACCCTGAAAGGGCAGACCAGGAAAACTGCTTAAGATTCTATTGAGATCTTCCCCTGGGATCTCCCCTAAAACCTCCACCCTTAACACCCTGAGAACAGGGGATCCAGAGGGCTCTCCCTCCCAGGAGCTCTCCTTTGTCTCCCCCTGCCCGCTGCCCCGCTTACCTTCCTCACTTCTAAGTTCCAAGGGCCCTTCCTTTACCTCTATAACTTGTTTCCTAAGCCTATTTCTTATACGAATTACTTCTTTCACCTCTATGATTTTATAAATGTTCTCTTCTAGTTTGAGTCTTTGCTCTGAATTCCATCATAGCCAGAACCCAAGTATGGCCTGACCCCAGAGGCCTAGCACCTGTGCCCTTCCCGCCACCCCCAACAGTACTTACTAGTTGCTACAATTTGACATTACCAAAACATTTATCAGAGGCTTGTTTTAATTAACATTTTATTCCACAAAACACAATTTGGCCCCTAAGTCTAGTGGTGACCCTTCTGTGGGAAGTCCTTCATGTCACTCAATTTACTGTTACCAGCAACAATAATTAGTCCATGAAGATTTAGTGTGTTCCTTTTAACCAGAAGACACCTAATGTTGCTGTTCACACTGGAAAGCTTACCCAGGATAATGTAAGCTCTAGTAAATTCACTGTGTTGCCAGTGATAATTCCCCTTAACTCAGGAAATGGTACTTGACCTTTAATGTAAGTTTTTGCTATGTTGATGAAAGGGGCCACATGCTAATCTGACAAGCTCAGGGAAGGCCTGCATGGTGTCTTGCAAACCCAGAGACCTAAAGTAACTACAAAGGATGTCTGAAATTAAATTTTAAAAGCAGTTATGGTGGGTAGTTATGTCTTAGGCCGGTATCTTCACTGACAAGGCCAACCTTTACCTTAACTGAGCCTATCTGTCTTTTTGCATCTATGATAACATACCCTTGAAGTGTCTGGGTAATTTGTACCTTTCCTTTTTTCCAGACACCTCAGGTCACAACTAAATGCCCAGGGTGCCAGGACAGAGACCATAAATTCCTTCATGTTATTGTTATGTTAATTGCTGACTGTTAACTATCTCATCCCAGAGTTTTCCCTGTTTTGCTTTCTCCCGCTATCACCAATGGGTTTCCTGTAACCCACCTGTCTCCCTCCACCCCACCCCAACACACACACTTTGATTATAATGTAAGGTGACCAGATTTAAAGCAGTACACCATTGGGGGAGGGGGGTCCTTTTTTTATTATTATTATTACTTAAAATATTACAAAGAGTAATCGGGACTTTTTTAAAATGCCGCGGGATGCGGGACAAACTGTTAAAAACCGGGACTGTCCCGCCAAAAGCATTAAACCTTATATAAGATTTATAATGTATAAGAACAGATGAAAAACAGTCATTCTCTGGAGCATTATCCCAATACTTGAGATTCGCTTCCTGGAAATTGTTGACGTTTGTCTCAAATAAACTCACAAAAATCCTTCACAGGTCTGAATGTCTTTACGTTAATAGCTATGTATTAGAAAAGATAAAACGAAGGAAACTCAGTTTGCTGGTGGGGTTAAAAATTCTAACTGGAACAGATGAGCCAGTTAAATGTTTATACCACAGACTGAATGAACTGTGGCTGGGCATAAGCGGTGCTGATTAAAGCAGGATCCGTCAGAAACACATGGCTTCCTCCACGCGGGCATTTCTGCCACGTGTTGGCTCTGGCAGCGGACTCTAGCTCCATCTCTCGCGGAAGCAATCAGGATGCACATAAAGAGGTGGGGACCACCCCATGGCCACAAAAACCACCTCCGAAGCTTAATCCATTAAAATGACACAATTCGATTAGGTTAAAAATAATAATAATAATGAAAAGGCACACGGTCAAGACTGACTTTAGAAAGGCCCCGCCTCTGCCTCTGCAATTCCGGTGCAGCCTCTGAGCAGGTCCACGCCAGCAGCAGGAAAGTTCCACGCGTGCGCAGTAGGCCTGCCCAGTGCCGCGTGGGAAAGGCGGGACTTCCCTATCCTTCACGTCATCTCCTCTGCGACGCTAACGTCACGACTTGACCGGGAAGGTCAACTTGGCTGAGGGCGGGCGCGCGCCCACCGCACGCTCCGGGGTCGCCGGCGCATGCGCGCGCGGGGTCGACGGGACTGGACCTGCTGCTGGTTTGCGAAGCCCGCAGTTCGGGCTCAGCCCTGGCGCACGCATGCTGTGCCGGCTCGGCGGTAGGTGGCTGCGGCCGCTGCCTCTCCTGCAGCCCGGGGCCTGGGGCCCGCGCCTTGCTCCGGCCCCGACCCGCCGTGCCACGCGCTCGGCTCTGCCCGTGTGGGCGGTGGCCTCTGTGTCTGCGGTGAACCCGGGCGGCGCGGGCGGCTGGTACGAGGCGCTGGCCACCTCGGCGCCGGTGCAGGGCGCGGAGAAGATGCTGCTGGCCGCGCACGAAGTCACGGGCCTGCCCTGGTGGGGCAGCATCCTCTTCACCACCGTGGCCCTGCGCGGCGCCGTCACGCTGCCCCTGGCGGCCTACCAGCACTACATCCTGGCCAAGGTGAGGGCCGCCGCGCCCGGAGGCGGTCGGCTGAGCGGTCCTCGTCGTGCCGCTCCGAGGCTGAGCAGGTTGACTAGCACTGGGCGCGAGAAGTAAGAGGTGTGGAATGACACGCGCACCAGCCATCTCGTTGACCCTCTCGGTTTGTGCTCAAAGCAGGAGTGGCTGCTGACCTTGTTAGAGAAACGAATCAGGAGCAGGAAAATCGTCCGGTGAAACCCGCGAAATGACCTCTTTAGAGGCTGTGACACCCTGCTTGTTGCAGCATCTTCAGTTCCTGAGTATCCCGGCGGGTCGTGTTAGGGAACAACTGCTCAGCTAACGATTTGCAAACTTGATTCCTGTTCCAGGCCGTTCCACCCCCAGGCCTGTGTCTGGCGAGTCTTAGCCACAGTGCTTAGCACCTTCAGTGCTTCCTTACCTTTGTGTGGAATTAGGAGAGTAAGAGCCTCCTGCCCTGCGTCCCGAGATATTGAGGTCAAGTCACATATTACGAGTTTAAGTGCAACGAAAGCAAAATATTCAAAGGGAAGACTTCAAATAAAATGGTTTCAAAGATGATTATCGCTTGGGGGGAAAAGCATGGACACAAAACGGCAAGAGATTTGTCAGCATGATTCTGAGTCACTTTACAGAATCAACACAGGGCAGAGGAAAAATGCAAAAGTTAGGGAGCTGTCACAGAAAATATTAAAGATTAATTACTACGCTTCTCTTTCCTCAGTTTACGGTACTGGGAAAGCTAAGGATGGAACATAAAAGTCCAGGTGCAGTTCTCACTTAACCCTAAGAATAACCCTGTGAAGTAGGTACTGTTGCACATTTTATTCATGAGGGAACCGGATCTTAGAGGCTAAGTAACTTGCCCAACAGCACACAGCTGGAATTTGGATTTGGTTGTAACTGAGGATATCTTAAGCAATTTAACATCTTATGCTTAGACTTGAGGTTTTTTGACATGGTTAGTAGACCATAATTTTTTTTTATCCTCACCCGAGGATATATATTTTTTCCCATTGATTTCAGAGAGAGTAGGCAAGAGAGAGACAGAAAAACAGAAACATCAACATGAGAGAAACATCCATTGGTTGCCTCCCAAATGCAGCCTGGCCTGATGGGCTGGGCATGGAACTGGCAACCCAGTACATGCCCTGACTGGGAATCGAACTCAACCTTCCCGTGGGAATGGGACGGCGCTGTAACCCACTGAGCCACTCTGGCTGGGCAGTAAACCAAAATTTTAAATGAGTTGAGGGGATAGAAAATAAAATTATGAGTGGTTATAAAGATCCTTTACATGCTCATAACAAATTCTACTTTTTCTTTAGCTAGGTGGAAAATTTACGACCAGAAATACAAAATATTGCACAACACCTTAACCTTGAAGTTGCAGTTCGTGCAAAACAGTTGGGGTGGTCCAAAAGAGTTGCCAGGTAAGAGAATTCTGTGCATATAAGACCATGGAAATAGATGTATATAATGTGAAAGTGATTATGTTAATTATAGGTTTGAGTATTCTGTAGCTTTAGCAGCAAAGTAGTTTTTTTCTTTAGGATTTCATTAAGTTTATGTGGCATGATAGTTTTATTTTTTATTTATTGATTTGAGAGAGAGAAAGTTCCCCTTACTTATGTATTCATTGGTTGGTTCTTACATAGGCCCTTACTGGGGATCAAACCTGCAACCTTGGTGTATTAGGATGATGCTCTAAACAACTGAATTACCTGGCCAGGATTGGCATAATTTAGGGTGTCCCCAAAAAATGTATACACACACTTTGAATAATTATAAAGGCAGTGTTTATAAAAATACATTTCATGCCCTGACTGGTTTGGCTCAGTGGATAGAGCGTCAGCCTGCGGACTCAAGGGTCCCGGGTTCGATTCCAGTCAAGGGCATGTGCCTTGGATGTGGGCACATCCCCAGTGGGGAGTGTGCAGGAGGCAGCTGATTGATGTTTCTAACTCTCTATCTCTCTCCCTTCCTATCTAAAAAGTCAATAAAATATATTTTTAAAAATACCTTTCATTTTCAAAATTGAGCTATCAGCTGTTAAACCTTGTTTTATATGCTGGACTGAAAGCAAAGAAATGGAGAAACAAAGATAAGAAGAGCAAGTTTCTTATTTTTAAAAAAATATATATTATTTATTTTAGAGAGGAAAGGAGAGGGAGAGATAGAAACATCGATGAGAGAGAAACATCGATCGGTTGCCTCCTGCATGCCCCCCACTGAGGACTGAGGCTGCAACCTGGGCATATATCCTGACTGGGAATCAAACCATGACCTTCTGGCTCTTAGGTCGATGCTCAACCACTAAGCCACTGGGGTCAGGCCAGTTTCTTATTCTTAAAGAGACACCATCCTACTCAAAAGATCTGCAATCAAATAATGACTGAATTAAGTACTATAAAAAAGCTTTTGTGTAAGGAGTTGGGTCATTATGGAAAGTCAGGAAAGGCTTCACAGGATAAAGATACTGTGCCAGTCTGTTGATGCTTTAGTCAACAAATTATACAGGTTATTTTCCAAACTTCACCTCTTTGAAAAGATACAGTAGATAATAGCCCTCAGGAATGAGGAAGTAGAAAAATGTGAATATTATAATAGAAGCAACTGGATAGCTAGGGTGCTGTCCATCCACTGTAATTACCCTGTGTAGTAATCTTTCTGGGGTCCTAGAAACCCTTGCCCAAGAGTGCATGACCATAGTCATCCACTGGGAACTTCTAAGTCATCATGCTTTAGTCAACCTAAGCTACTACTTAGTTTCCCAAATTTTTTTCCTTACTATACTGTGACATACTGTTCACCATTTCACAGAAATGAGAAATACATATATATATGTATATACGTACACACACACACATACATATGGTTATCCGTACATTTATATAGGTATAAATTTGCCAACTATTTTCATTATGAAAGCGCTTCTCTCTATTTAGTGTTAAAAAGACTTGACAAACCTGTAGTTTTGAAGCTTTACTGATCAGAGAAATCGCAGAACTACAGCTCTGTGCCAAAAGAACAGATTTACAGCTGCTCACCTGGGCTATAAATACATCCTAGATAAGTTGGTAGCACCCCGATGATGCAGCAGTGGCATGATGATTGTTCAGCCACATCGTTATGGAGATGGATGACTTTCTAGAAAGACACTCTGAAGGTTTCCTACATTTTCATTGGGACAGCCTTGAAAGGTGAAAGGGAGTTTGCCAGGTGGACAGCCAAGATAGTGGGTTGTCCACACAGATGATAAAATAATTTCCAAAAGTATGCTGATGCAGAAGTCTGATTTGTTGGATGACCTAAGCAATTTCAGGCATCAGAAAATGCAGGTGTCTATAAAGGGGTAACAGAATTACAAAGACCCTGGAATGTCTGTGTGTGCTGTCTTGATTCAAGTAAATGTAGCAAACCTATTGAATGTCATACCTTTTACAAAATATATGGTAAGAGATTTAGAGATTAATAAGACCCAGCACTTGACCTTCAGGGAGACTGTAGTCAAGAAAGTAAGACTTAACAACAGGAATCTGTATATATAAAAGCCTATGTGACCTTTACAACCAAATGACAGGAACGACTAGACGACCAGCGGGTACTATGACGTACGCTGACCTAAACCTAGCTGCTGGGCCCTGACAGCCCCGAATCTGGTTCACCCGCACCCCAGACCCAAACAGGAAGGAGGAGGGAGACTGATTTCTCACTGAATCGGCCATTGGTTATTTTGCAGCTGGGGCCAACCTCCTGAGGTCCCTATCCCCAGCAGGCCAGTCCCTCCTCCCCCTCCATTCCACTCTCCAGCCTCCCCGCCCCCCATCACCCCTGATCACCGGCCAGGCTGAGGGACCCCACCTGTGCATGAATTCATGCATTGGGCCTCTAGTAATTAATATGCTTAACATAGAAACGAAAAAAATATTCATAAAAAAGAATTGAAGAATGGAGACTGTTGTGACAGGCTAAGAGCGCACACAGTACAAAACTACATTGGTACAAACAAATATATTCAGGGACCAAGTAATTAAGCTTGGCTGGAATGGAAGGTTTGAATAAAATGTACTTTTACTTTTCATATTTCCTATAGAAATTGCAGTAATACCAGGTTAGTAGTGAGGTTTCCCTTGTGAAGCCTAACTAGCCCAAGATTACCATGGACAAAGCTTACAGTCTGCCAATGTTAGATTTATTGAGTTGTTAATGTAATTTGTATACATTGCTAGAGAATTTTCAGTAAAAGGCTTTATTTACCTTTTATTTAGGCAGCTTCTTAATATAGCTTATGACAATTAAAAATACTACACAAATTCTTCAGCCTGGTAGTGTTTATGTTATGGGTATGAAACACTATTAGTGATCAAATGACATCTTCTCCCTTTCCTTTTCCCCTCTTCCCTCAAAATAGGTTCACTTATCTAAAGAATATGCAGAGGCTTGTTTCAGAGCTATATGTTCGGGACAATTGCCACCCTTTCAAAGCCACGGTGCTGGTCTGGATTCAGCTTCCAATGTGGATCTTTATGTCTGTTGCTCTGCGGAATTTTAGCATAGGAGCAACACATTCAGAAGGTAGTTATTATAGAAGTTTGTTTCCCCCCCAAATAAGTTTCCTAACATTGTCTTTGTACTCTAAAGAAAAGAAAAAATACCCCCTACTTTTCATAATTAGAATACTTAACCAGTCTTGCTTAGAAAGGGTATATAGAATTTAAAATATTGAGTGTAAGCAAACTAGCTATGTTGAGAAAATAAGTCTAGAAAGGAAAACAGTAATACTGCTTCTTGGAGGTCATAATAAAATTAGTGTTATAATTTCATAATTTGGTTTCCTAACCAGGAATTGCTTTTGTTTATAAACTTAAGAGAACAGAAAAGCTTTCACAGTGATAAATGTAACATTAATTAAGAAACAATATGAACTAAAACATTTGTTTTTTACTTAATTTAAAGGCATTTCTAACCAGAAAGTAATCTGAATAGATTCTAAAGAAGCAGCTATGGCTACATAATTATTTAAAGTTAAGCCTAAAATGCTCATTGTTACTTTTGTTGTTGTTGTTAATCCTCATCCAAAAATATTTTTCCATTGATTTTTAAAGAGAGTGGACGGGAAGGAGGGAGGGGAGAGAGAGAGAAACATCATGTGAGAGATTAGTTGCCTCCATTGGTTGCCTCCCACACACACCTCAACTGAACCTGCACCCCAGGTGCTTGCCCTTGACAAGGAATTGTGCCCTTGACTAGAAATCGAATTCTCAACCCTTATGTGCATGAGTCTATGCTCTAACCATTTGGCACACAGTCAGGGCACTGCTACATATTTTTATTCTCTCTAAGTCTGTTTGCTGCAGAAAGCTGCTTGCCTCTTTCTCAATCCAAGAAGGACTGATTTATGTTATGGAATGAAAGAGCCTGAATAAAACCAATGCGTGTTTTTGGTGTGAGGGGCACCTTTTTGGAATTATCATCCTACTTGTGTCTTGTGTATTTCCTTCTGCTGTTGTAATAAATTATTTTATTTGTAAATTTTCAGCAGGTTTTTCTGTCCAGGAGCAGTTAGCGACTGGTGGGGTCCTGTGGTTTCCTGACCTCACTGCACTGGATTCCACTTGGATTCTGCCTATCTGCATTGGTGCCATCAATTTAATAATAGTAGAGGTCGGTGGTTTTAAACAAGATTGTTTGCCATTTAAAGTATTAGGATTTGTGTTGTTGCTGTTCTGACATCAAATATAAATGTATTTGAGCCTTAATTCAGAACTGCTCACGGGGGTTACCTACTTTGTTCGAGGAGTGCCAGTGTTGATTCCAGTTGCTGTGACAGTACTTACAGTGAGTAAACACCAGCTTTGTGTGCTAAATCTTGTCTGATCTTAGCTTCATCTGGCTGGGGTTCTGCCTGTAAAGCTAGAATTCGATGAGAGGGAATCATTGATTGGCTGCCTCCTACTGCCCCTTCTGGTGGCAGGTCAGCCATCGACAAACTGACTGTCTTGAGTCAGTTCCTTAACCTCTCTAGGGGACAGAATGCTCACAATTAAAGTGAAAGCTGAATTAGAACATTTCCAAAGTCCCTTTCAACTTTAAAATTATATGATTCTAATACAGTCAATTTTGTGATATGCTTTTGGTGAAGACAGTGATTAAGATGTCTAATCAATCTGGTTATATTCCCACAATAGATTGGACCTTGTATATATGTTTAATATATAAATTTGTAGGGAAAGAATAAAGTCATTACCTAACTGCCATTTTTTAGTTATGCGACCTTAGAAATCATAGAATTTCTTTATAAGACGGAGTGGAAAAACACTTATTCAATATCACCTCTTAGCCATGTCTTAACCATTATCCCATGCTCCTTTACTCAGCAGTTTATGGGAAGCATGCCTTTAATTTCATAAAGAGCTGTTCTCAAACTCTGAAAAGAACATCATCTCTTTGAACTGGAAGAAACCTTAGAAATTATTTACCTCAGTTGGGATCTCATAGACTTCATGTCCACTGGTCTCTGGGAAATCTCATATACCCTTATTTTCTTAGACAAGAAAAATGAAGATGCTATTATAAGGTGTTGGGTGACAGTTTCTTGAGGAAAGACTCCAGTCTAAGTTTGTGGTCTAAGTATATCTCCTTAGGGGAACCCAGCAGAGTCTTGTGAATGTGGTTGGACTTAGTGAATACTTGTTAGAAAGAAGGAAGTGATAAATACAAGGTCAGTCCTTTAGTCTTTCCTTTACACCATCTACTAAACCAGTATGATTATGTTTAAGAAAAGCTCATTTTTACTTAACATACACCATGTTTCAGGCACTATTTTAACAGTTTGCATTAATTAACTCATTTTTTAAAAAAAATCTTTATTGATTTCAGAGAGGAAGGGAGAGTGATGAGAGGGAATCATTGATTGGCTGCCTCCTACACGCCCCCTACTGGTTATCGAGCCAGCAACCGAGGCATGTGCCCTTTACTGGAATCCACTGAGCCAAACCAGCTAGGGCTAATTAATTCATTTAATTTTTTGACTAATTCTGTGATATAGGTACTGTTACTATTACTATTACGTGCATTTTAAGGCGGAGAAAGTGGGGAACAGATTAAATAACTTGCACAAAGTCACATGACCACTAAGTGCAGGGCTGCCATGTGAACTTAGGAAGTTTGGGCCTAGAGTGTGGGCTCATAAGCATTACCGCTGTGTTGCCTCTTAAATAAGTAATTCATAAATTCTAACTGCTTTCCCTTGCCTTGGTTATTCCTCTTTATCCATTTAGCCAGATTACAAATCTTTGAGATACCAAATTCCTTCTTTATGCCAGACACTATACTTAAGCACCAAAAAACAAGAGTAATGATTCATACATACTACCTTTCTTTCTTTTAAAATATGTTTTTATTGATTTGAGAGACTGAGACAGGAAGGGAGAGAAACATCGATGTGAGAGATCAGTTGCCTCTAGCATGCAACCCAAGCTGGAATAACCAGGAATCAAACCCCAGACCCTTTGGTGCATGGGGCGACGCTCAACTAATTGAGCTACACCGTCCAGGGCCATAGTACCTATTTTGGAGGGACTTTCAGTCTCATAATCTTTACAAATCATTGACTTACAAAAGTTATGCTGTGATTCTATTTAATATTAGAGGCCTGGTGCACAAATATTTGTGCACAGGGTTGAGGGGGAAATCCCTCAGCCCAGCCTGCCCCCTCTCACAGTTCGGGAGCCCTCAGAGGATGTCCTAATGATGGCCTAGGCCTGCTCCCTCTGCAGGAGGCAACCAGGCAGGTCAAGGGAAGGCACCGCCCCCAATACCCCACCACTGCTGCCGCCTCTGGCCTCTCTCTGTGGGAGCCGACCTCCCCCATCATCCCGCTGCTGCTGCCACTGCAGGCCACCATGCCGGCCGGCCCTTGCAGCTGCTGCTGTGACTGTTGACCCTCACTTCTTAGCGCTGGCCCCGTCCCCCGCCCACTGGTGGGTGGGTGGCAATCTGGGACCAGGCCGGTTGGGGGAGGGGTTGTGGGAGGTTGAGGCGCAGCAAGTCATACCCCATCCAGCCTCTGCAGAGGCATGGCATTGGGACCACCTCTGTGGCTGCCTCTGCAGAAGGGGCAGCACTGAGACCATGACTGTGCAGCCCCCTCTCCTGCTGTCTCTGCAGAAGGGGCCCCAGAGCTGGACTAGCCCGCAGCACCACCTCTCCCGCAACACCGGTCCTCGGCCCTCGCAGCCGCTGCTGCTTTGTCCAGAAAGATGTCTGGAAGAC